>APFE031742419.1:0-52210 GCA_000404065.3 Pinus taeda | reverse complement strand
GAAAATTTTAGAAGCATGAAAATTTTAGAAGCTAGATTTCAAAATAAAAATCTTAGGGGCTAGATTTCAAAATAGACATAAAAACATAACTATTTTAGAAATAAATCTTAATTTTTGAATTTTAAGTACTCCTAGAAATATTTTCTCAAATCCCTTCTATCTATTTAATAATTATCCCTTCATTCTATCCACTTAATAGAAATAAATCTCAATTTTTGAATTTAAGTACTCCTAAAAATATTTTCTCAAATCCCTTCCATCTACTTAATAATTATCCTTTCTATCCACTTAATTAGCTAGATCTGAAAATAAACATCTCTATACTTAACTATGTTAACATAATTAATATATCTACTTTATAATTATCCTTTCTATCCACTTAATAATTAGTTAGATTTGAAAATAAACATCTCTATACTTAACTATGTTAACATAATTAATATAAATATTTAGAAATCAATAAAATAATCTTAATTAATGATAACAAACACTGAATGTAAATAACTTTATAAATTTAATCACAATATTTTAACAATAATGATATTCTTTCTCAATAAATCGGTGAACACGAATAATCTTTATTTTAAAGAATAATGATATTCTTTCTTAATAAAACCTGAACACGAATAATCTCTATAATAGAAAAACTCTAAAATATTTTAATGTAAACCTTCTTATTAGTGCAAAAGTTTTAACACCCATTGATATAGGACATATTTGTCTATAAACATTCTTATTAGTCCAAAAGTTTTAAACCTATTGATAGGACCTATTTATCCATATTGGAGATTTAGGTCCTAACAGGATGGAGAAAAGTTTATAATTTAGTTTATTTTTATACGATTAAATGTTTAAATATAATTTGTATTTTAAATTTTTTTTTATTATATTTATATATTTAATTTGGATATTAATAAATTTTTAATTTTTTTTTAGTATAATTATTTTATGTTTTGTTTTTTGAGACTTATAGTTTTGTTTTATTTTGTTTAGCATGTATTTGATGTTAGATTTTAGATTTGTTTAAAGCACAAGTTCGGATTGTGAAGAATTCAATTTAAATGTTATGGGTATTTCATTTAAAAAAAATAAATTTTAAATAACAAAATATTTTCATTTCTTTAAAAATTGTTTACTTTATTTTAGAAAAAATAATTAAAAAATTAAATTGTGTCATATTTAAATTACATAGTTAATCATACTAGTTTTGTATGGGGGTGATGAGGGATGAATAAGGTTGTGAGGGTGGTTTGGCCATTATGACTTCAAGCAATGAATGAAGTCAACATGCACACATGTATTGCCACCTCTTATTCGTGAGCATGTATATACCACCCTTTATTCATAAGCATGTAAGTATTATTTGTTCACCTAACACCACACTAATATATGAAGTCCAATTTTGTTTGGTCCTGGTCATTACTCAAATCCCTCCTATTTTGACTCATGATGGAGCCTTCCTCCCTTCAACTATTTCCCTCTTGCAATAAACCACACTCCAGCTCTCTTCCTTTCTTCGAGGACATTTTAGTAGATGAGTTATGTTTCTTCATTGTCATCTTAGAGTTGCACATCTTTCTTTAGTGTAGGTTTTAATTGGGTCTATTAATTTCTTGTTCTCCTCATGCAACCTTCAATATTTTCCCTGTCTTTGACCTCCTTCTCTTCCCCTTTATTGCATCTCCTCCTTCTTGTAGTAACAATGACCAGACATAGAGGGCAATGTCATTGAGGTAGCGAAAGTCAAGGTTTAGGGGGGATAATCAGTATGATTGCGAGAATAATCCTCATCTAGGTTATTTCACCACCATACCTCTCCAGAGATCTAATAAGAACTTAATAATTCCAAAGAGGAAGTGATTTAGGAACATAAATCTCATTCAAATTTAGATGTATTTGCAAAAGTGTGACCCTAGGTTCCAAACACATAGCACATCTATGATTGGCCAAAAAAAAATGCAATTTATTTGTATTGGAAATTGAAATACCTCCTTTGAAAGGCTCTTCTCAAGAGAAATTATGCTAAGGATGAGATAACATCAATTTCGGATGATATGTAGCAACCACTTAAGTATTTGGACAATAGAGTAGCATTCATAGAGGTAGGTGTATCCTTAGGATCCTGTCGAGGAATTCATATTAAAGATGAGGACAATCGCATTAAGCTAGATGTTTATGTCTCTTCCTAGCTTTTAGAACTTATGAGAAGCCATTGGCATGTATGTCTTTAGGTCTTTAAAAGTATGTTAGCATAGGAAAAATCCAGCTTGTTGGATTTTAGATGTCCACTAGTATAAACTTCAATTCAATTAATTTAAATTGGTTTAGTTTTATATTTAAAAAATTTATAGATAAATGTTTTATTGTTATTTCAATGGCTTGTTTTCCTTAATGTTGGAAATACTGAGAGGGGGGATGAATTAGTAACTTAGATAATTAAACAATTATTACATATGTGTATTTTTCAATTACATTGAACATCGAGTTGTTAAGAATCATCAAGTAACACATAATCAAGTCATAAACATCAGACACATGAAGAAAACTATTTTACCTAGAAACCCAAGAACGGAGAAAAACAACCATACGTTTTCCCTTCTTTATTTTTAATATTTGTTACATAAATTCATTGACACTGACTAACAGCAAGCACCTACTCCCTCAAAATCTTTAGCTCGCACTAACTAGCAGGAAGAATATACTCCCTTGCATTATTTTTCTAACGCCTGCCAGCAGGAAGCATCAACTCCCTTGCACTATTTCACTCACACCCACTAGCATGAAGCACCCACTCTATTGCACTATTTCATTGGCACACAATAGAATAAAAAACCCACTGCCTTAGATCATTTTCTTGTCACCATCCAACAGGAGTTAGTGAACTTGAATGTAAATATGAACCTCCCTTTCATTCATTTTCAAACTGGATCTGCTCCCTCTAGCATAAATTTTAAAATCATTACAAAACCATTTCTATATTTCTTGTTTGATAAAAAAAACACTCACTCCGTCATCAACAAAACATCCTTATAAACCTCGAAAACACTAACTCTCATACCCATACTCTATAATTAGAGAAAATCTTCCAACATCTATCTTGCCTAATAGTAATATCATGGAATCTAGAAAATCCAATCACTTGTCTATAGTATTCCTTGATGGTAACAACTTAAAATAATAGATAATCAACTCCGACTACCAACACTTATCCGATATCCAAAGAAACAACCATGAAATAACAATAGTTATCCCTATCGAATATTGGATATAAACATCAATACCTGGAAGGTCAACCACAACAACTAGATTCAAACACAAACTCTGATCAGTGAAATTTAAATTATAACTCATTGTTATTTCAACTAGCTTAGGCTTTAACATCAAAGGACAGGTATATAGAAAAATATTATAGCCTTGTTATACAATACATGTTTTTAGAAAGAAACTTTGTTAGCAAAAGACAACACTACTGCTAAAGCATTGCAGACAACACTTTTTTGAAGGAGAGGGGCATGTTAGGTCCCTATAATACTAGTGTAGTCCCCATATTGTTATTTTTGTGCCCCACAGAAGCCCACTCTTGTTATTGTTGAGCCCTTACATTATTATTGTTATTTAGGCCCTAATTATATTTTGACCCTTTAGACTAAGATATATGGAAAGAAGTTATTTTCACTTGAATCATATAAGAATTGTTCATTTATGTGATGTAAAGGGAGGTTTCCCCCTCAAGGAAGATTATTTTTTAGTCATTGAACTATTTTTTTTTATTTCTTTGTTTTTTTGGATCTAGATACATAAAAAATTAAACATAAGCTTCAAACACTAATTATATTTTGAACATAAATATTGATTCTCAAAGATTGATTCTTTGTATGACAAGTAACTATAGTTACCCTTGAAATATAGTGAATTTTTATTTAGAAAGCTCAAAAGTATGATGCTATAATAATTCATGAAAAAATTTCAATCTATTTGTACAAAACTCTAGACAACAAATAATCAGCCATCACTAGCTCAAAAATCACTTATGCAAAGAACTCAAGAAGAAAGAACTTACTAAATACTTCATACTGATGTTATCCAATGAAAAAACTTGATATTCCCAAAGCATTGCATCAATAGAAACATTGATCTCACAACAAAAAACTTAGCGAATAAAAAGCTACAGTTCTCTTTTAGTTGACAATCTTTGGCTCAAAAATTACTTTGGCAAGAAAAAGTTTCATCAACATACTCGTATCAAAACAAACCCTAATCTCATTATATCAACAACACATTTCATTTTTTCATTTTATCATATCCAATTTTAACATCAGTCTTGTAACTAAAAGCAAATGCCCTCATGTTTGTCACGTGATCAAACCAAACAGAAGTTACTTTACTAGGTTAAGCCTTACCATTTCTTAATAGTAGTCAACCTCATAGATAGCTCAAATAATTGTAGACCTCTCAATCAACATAAGCAATGAGTTATACCATAAATTACTCTATAATGCCATTGTTTAATGTCTATCTCTCGTTTCATGAACTAGCAACAAATTTTGATAATTATTAGGCCTACAACAAGGATAAACACTCTTTGGCCCTCTAGCCTTACAAACACAATATTGTTTTCACTAGGTCGATATGACCACCAAACCTAACAACAACACATATATATGTATTATTAATTGATTATAGTCTCAAAAATTACATATCTAGCTAAAGACAATGATGCAACAATCAACAACACACCAACACAAGCAAATTACGTGACCATTAGTGATGAAACCCACCAAAACATGCTTTTGTTTTCAAAACATAGTTATATCATAGGTATGATCTCATATCAATTCACACCCATACACTTTTTGTAACATGTCACAACCTCAAACATTGAATCTTAGATTGCCCATGATTGCAAACATCCAAATCCTTGAATTCTCGCCCACTCATGAAGCTCATGTTTGTAGTCTTATGCACCAGAAATTCCTCAACCAAAAACTCAACAAACAAATATTACCATAAATAGATGTCCTCAGATCACCAACAACATAGTGATACATTGACCATAATATAGAATGAGAAGCATTATAAGGATATTCAGATCATGAGTGCACATTTCATCAGTTCCTTGTCATGCCATACTTTAATGCTAGAGGCAAAGATATACATGTATTTTCCCTCATCGTACTAGAAATATGAAACTCTTAGCATGTTTCTATAGATTGATCAGTGATATAAAACTTGTGTCACATTAGAGAAGAAGACTATCACTAGAAATATGCTTCCAATGTGATTGCACTAAAACATCACAAACAGAACAATGACATTCAAATCACATAGTTCTCAAACATTTGTTCTGTAACATAAAAAAAATTGGAAACAATGATCACACCACAATGTTGCGATTAAAATTTGTGCAGTGTGAATGTTCCATGATTCAAGTGGTTCTACAGAAGCTCAAAAATCAAATTTCTTGGATTTTTTAGAAACCATGACTAGAACAAAGAGATCGTCATCCCAATTACAATAGCGCAGATGACACTCAAATCTAACTTCATATGTGCAAGTTATTGATGGTCAAAGTTCGAACTAAAGGGAGCAATACTTTTGTTGCTAGCTAAACTTGGAGCACAACTAAATCTAGCAATTCGGCTAAATCAGACAATAGCTAACTTGGAGATAATTTTGAATTTCATGGTAGCCTTAATTGGTGAAATCATCACCTACTTAATTTTTCTAGTGACCCCTAAAAATCCGAAAACAGTTCTTTTCTTATTCTTTGTAAAAAAAAATAAAAAATAAAATAAAATTGGGGTCGCAGACCGCCACCATCCCCAACCCCTCACATCAATATATATATATATATATATATATATATATATATATATATATTATATATATATATTATATATATATATGCCATATGTCCCACCCATATGTAACAACCGATTATTTTTGGGGAGCCAACGGGGATTGAACCCACCTAGCCATTGGCCGACCCACCCCACGGGCAACCCCATATAAGACTAAAAACAAACAAAATACACCATTTTAGTAGGAAAAGGATCAGGTGCAGCTTATAACTCGAGACACCCCCAATGAAATGCTCAATTTAGTGTCTTTTGACTGTGAGGCCAACGGACTAAGTCTTGGTAAGTCTACCCATGTAACTTTATATAACGTAGTTCCATTCGCCCAAAACCCATCTGAGAATGAGTGGAGGAACCAGGAGTGGGAGGTATGTAGAACCCAACACCAGGTGGGCATGCATATTGAGGAGAGAATATTATATGGGAATCTTACTTAGAATACTCCATAAAATATTCTTATGGAGAATTTTTGTGGATTCTTGAAGATTCTCTCGGGGCTGAAGTTTGATGTTGTCAGAAACATGATAAGTTTATATTCATATGAACTATAATTTCACCATAAATATGGAAGTACAAATGGTTTTATTATCTCATAAGCCAATTTTCTAGAGGCAGAGTATTGAGCAGTGAAACCATGAATGTGGAACTTCGATGAAGGAATCTGTAGGGAAACTCGTAGATTCCCTGGAGGCCCAAATTTGGTAGTTTCATAATAGGGTCAACTTTATAATAAGAAATTCACTATTTTTCACAAGTTTTGGACACCTAATCCTCTAAGGATTGTTGTGGAAGCTTCACATTGAAAGGGGGTTTAAGTGACCACTTGTAATATGATACCAAGGTCCACTAGACTTGTATATATATGTATCATTGTGAATAATAAAGCATTGCTAGTTAATCCTTCATATATGTTGTATTGGCCATTATTATGTTTAACATTGTACTATAGCAGACAAATTGGGTTCAAGTGACCACTTGTAATATGAAACCAAGGGCCACTAGACTTGTATATATATGTATCATTGTGAATAATAAAACATTCAAAGTTAATCCTTCATATATGTTGTATTGTCCATTGTTATGTTTAACATTGTACTACACCAGACAAATTTTGGCCCTCCTCCAATTTGAGAACCTGGTGTTTATGGCCTTTGTCATTCCTAATGTGTTTCTTCTTGTTTTACCACTCCACCCATTTCATTGGTACGTGTCTCTTAAACAAACGCTCCTGTATATTCACACCTTCCCACACTGCCAATGATTATGGATTTTATGTTTTGTCAGATCCCTAATTATATGAATTTTATTCATTCAAAAATACAATACGTCCTGCACAGAAATCTCCTAATTTTTCCTTTGTCGTGTTTATGAGACTGGTCATCCTATGGTCCTACATTCAATCCTATGTCTGATTATCGATGCTCATAAACATTTTTCCTTGTGATAGAAAATAACGGAGAAAACGTAGCCTAGCACAAGTGATACCCAAACAAATAAAAACGCCTGGAAAAATGAACCCGAGGCTACAATTTTGGTGTCTAGATGACATCGAATCCCTTTGAATAATGACTGGATTCTATAATAGATGAAAATATAGATGAAATTCTGGAAAGTGCAGCGAGACTAAGTTATATTAACGGAAGAGTCTATGATTGGATTTGGTCGCCCATAAGAATTGAATAGATGCAGAATTTGGTCAAGCAGTTGAAGAATGCATTGCAGTTAAAGTATGGTCAGCTTTGGTGAGCAATATATTGTTTTTGGGTTTTCTTTGAATCCGTTGATTGAACAGTGGTGTCTCCATTGAATTAATCTCTTGTGCATGGATCCTATGCAAAATTCTGAAGCGCTGCATTTGATTGAGAGCTGGAATTTGGTAGAGCCAATGTGTATAATTTTTGGTGCATGTTGTTTGAGTTTTCTGCTATTTTACTTCCCTTTGACTGTGTTATACAAACCACCTTTGCTTCGACGGATTGACCGTGTGCTCATACATGGTCGTTGAATCTTTTTGAGGGACGAGAAAAGTGCAACAGTTATGTATACCCATTTACATCAGACGCGTTCTCTTCTTTTTAGAAGAGGTACAAGTTTTCAAGTATCATTCACCATCAAAAAGAGGTATTATTCTTTCATTTCTATTTCCCAATATCAATGGATTGAACCTATTGCAAATGCTTTTGAATCGTGATTCTCTTAAAATTGAGCTATAAGAGAGGAGGCCCACTTCAACTATGAATGAGTATGATGTTAATGTCTAGGACCATTGGCAAGGTCGCTAACTAGTTCATGTATTGAACAAACTCGTTTCGGAAGTTTTGGTGTTGATATAGGTTCATGTTCAATGCAGTCATCTAGAGAAATGTGAGCAGGTGGATATTGATTTTCATCTTTAACAATTAGAGTAGGAAGTGAGGGTGGCACAAATTATATATATGGCTCACAAGATCAAGAGGTAGTAGGAAGTGAGGGTGGCACAAAATATATATATGGCTCACAAGATCAAGAGGTATCACGTGCTAAATTAGTCTTTTAAGCTAATATATTTTCCTCAAATTTAACATCTCTTTTAATGATTATTTCACTTGAGTTAGGATTAAGAACTTTGTAGACTTTTACATCTTCAAAATATCTAACAATAATTCACTTCTCACTTTCGGATATAAAGCGTTCTGTTTTTCAATAGGAATGTGAGTCCATGTTACACTACCAAAGATAAAAAAATGGCTCATATTTTGATTAATATTAGTCCATACATCTTCATGTGTTGTATTTCTTAGATCCTTTGTGGGAGCGTGACTTACTATGTATTTTTCACAATTAATAACTTCTACTAAATAATGAACACTTAATCCCTTAAATTGAATCATAAAATTATCCATTTTCTTTAATGCATAATTTTTTCTTTCAACACCATTTTACTAAGGCATGTGTGGAACAATACATTGCATTTGAATTATCTTTTTAGTGCAATAAGTTGTGAATTTAGTGTTGACATATTCACCTCATTTATCTTTTCTTGAAATTTGTAGCCAATGTTCATATTGATTTTCTACAAGTGCCTTGTATACCAACAACAAGTGAAAAACTTTGCTCGTAAGTGTTAAGAAATAAACCCAATTTCACCTATATCACCCATCAGTGAAAGTTAAGAAGTACTTGAACCCAAAGAATGAAGGAGAAGAAACCAACTAAACAAGTGGAAAAGGGGCTAAGGCATGTATTTCAAAATTGTCCCAATGATGTTTTCTAAGAACGGAACTGGAACAATGACCACCTCCATGGGAAAGGAGAGGAAGGCTAGCCACCGTATTTTGATTATATAGTTGATGTAGTAAGAAATATTTTATATGATGAAAAATCTCGTTCGAAAGGTTCTTCAATTTATCATTATGAGGAATAATAATTGAGGAAAAATATGGTCACCGAAAGTTGTCAAACTTGTAAAACTAGGTAATATCATTAACTATTTGAGTGGAAAGGAAGGACATGCTTACGATCTCTTAAATTCTTAATTACAACATGGTGATGTGAAAATTATATTATTTCACCTTCACCTTAATGAGTGATCTGATATATTGGTAGAAGTTTGCAACAAATACTTGGAACACATAATAATCATTGAAACTATTGTTTTCTACTTGAACTATTACAAACACTACAACACTAGATATCTAACATAAAAAAATAAATCAATATTTGTTATAGTTATTACAAGCATAAAAAATGGATTCATCTTTAGGAATCTGATAAGATGCTCCAAAATCAACAAATCTTCCATTAGAGGAAGAAGTAGAGGTTGCACTGAAGGAGAAACTAGAAGTAGGAAGTGCATATCCATGAGAAGAATTGTTAGTAAGAGAATCATGGTTGATGTTGTGCCTTTTCATTTCTTCTTCAAATACCTCCATCGTTTTAAAAGATTTGGACTCTAGATGACCATCTTTCCCACAATAGTTACAATGCTGATAAATATTTTTAATTGTTTATTTTGGTCCTTTATCAGCATTAGGAGTAGAGGCTAGTTATTTTTCTTGTTGTTGCAAGGTATTTCCTTTCGATGCTTGGTCTAGTCTTTTTGGGGGTTGACTATGACCTTTCCATAGGAACCTGTAGTGCTAATTTCTCCACCACTAGGACCTTGTTATATGTACATGTAGTGTTGATTTCTCAAATATGCAAGAGCCTGTCTTCTTCTCTAATCAACAAATCACAAGCATATTAAAGAGAAGGATTTTTATAGCAAACCCCTAAATTTTCTCTAGCGGAATGAGATGTAGATACAAAAATAGAATATGTAGAACCAAAATTTCAATGAATAATATCTATGCAACTTTCCTCATCTAGAACAACATGGTAGTGTTTAAAAAAATGTGAGATTTTTAAACATAGATAAGTAATCTTCAAAGCAAGAAGAAATCAATATGACTTCAATTTGTTATCCAATTTTCAAGCTAATGAGATCTAATAATATTAGGCTCAAAAAATATTTTTTTCAACTCTTACCAAGAGTCATTCAGAGCATCAACTCCTTGAATATAAAATCAAAAAATAGGAGAAATGTATCTTTAAATTAGTCCACTTTCTTCATCATTCTTATTATCCCATTTGGCTTCCTTATCAACATTAGTGAGTGGCTTTTTTTGTCCCAATGTAATCTAGTACAATTATTTACTTATTAGTACATCATCCATCTATGATCTCCATAATAAGTAGTTGGTACTGGTAAGGAAAATGTCACATAGAGTGGCTATATTAAAATATATAGACAATGTTGGATTCACAATTATACAAAGAGTGGGATGAATGCATGATGCATTTTTTTTTCTTATTTAAATCCATTCAAACATCATAAAACATTAATATCATAAACTAAAAAAGTAGCACAACGTATACATGGAAACCCTTATAAGAGAAAACCACAAAAAATAATTATATGAGAGATGTTATGGGAGCCAATCTACAGGAGTAACAAATATCATCTATTTTTTTGTAGGCACAACCTACATGAGACACCAATTCTTTTTCTACTTGAAGGAACCAACCAACAAAATAAACCAATCCCCTTTTCCACTTTGTAGGCATGAACCTATAGGAGAAAACAATCCCCTCTATATCTTCTAGGCACGAACCTACAGGAGGCACGAACCTACAGGAGACACAAACCCCCACAACTACAAATATTCATAGGAATTGACCTACTTCAATATGTATGCTTGCTTCTTCACAATGATTGTTAGTTACTTATTCCTTCACTAAATTTCTTCTCTACTTATTCAGACACCAAGTCTATTAGTTGTTTCTACCTTCACCATGTATATTTTCTACTTGTTCCATTATCAATTTTAATACTCCCAAAACTTGTGTCCTTTGGTATGTTCCTAAGAATGGACTTTCACAACATGTCATATATCCAATTCTTCAAATATGATTCTCAAATTTATACCATATGTACCTAGAGAGCTCTTCTTTATCTCATCCAAATTCTGGAAATTTAGATTAAAAAATGCCAAGTATGCCTATTTGAAGCATGTTTTAGGAGCATTCAAGAACACTAAATTCCTAATATCATATCTCAAAAAGTATAACGAAAAAAGATATAAAATTTCCATCATAAGTAACTTGAGATCTTTTATATATATTATATAGATTATTAGACCTTAAAACATCACATTAAAGAATATATAATGAAAATAAATAACTTAGTTGCCTCAAGTAGATTTTATGAGAATTTAGGAAGCTAAATTCTTCAGTCCATATAACTAAAATGATAAAGAATCAAGATCTCAAATTTTAACCATAATTACATGAATATATTTTATTTAGATCCTCCAAATGTCACATTCTAAAATGTAGATGAAGAAAATTTATAGTGGGAATTCCAGGTTGACATCTTTGATGAGAATTCAGGAAGTCTAACTTCCATAAACTGTCTCTTTAAAATTATAGAAAAACAATGTTTGAAATTTTAACCAAAAGTACATGAAGATATTATATTTTGATCCTCCAAGTTTCATATCCTGAAACATCACAAAAGAAAAGTTATAGATTTTTTTTTTTTAAATGACTCACTAGTTCCATAACTTACATTTTTTGTTCCACCTTTAGACTCCACGAATCACCCCACAAATTATTCCTAAAACCCTCTTACAACCATAGATATCTTATTTCATGGATTGTGTTAAAAAAAAGTCATATTTCCATTGTTTATATTCTTTGTGATTTCACTTATGGCACTAAGTTAAAAAAAAAAATTGGTCCATCCTATGTGTACATTAAATGGGTCATCATGATGAAATTTTTCATATATTCTCATTCGTATTGAGTTATAGGGTGTGCCATACGCTAATGGAAATTTATTAAGTATGATTTCCAACCATATATGTTATGCTACAATTTGAGCTATAAGATTAGAGTAAAAATTCCATTAAAGATAGGGTATCCAAATTGGGTCAAAGCTCCAAAAATAATATTTCCAATAATATTTATCTTGCACATATGTAGCTTCTTTGTGTCATTATTATCAGTCACAATTATGATTCCAATATTATGCCATTTTGTCATTGATGGGAATCCTTAGCCAATTTTATGATAAGATTGAAGACCTCTCCCTGTATGCCATTTTCATTATTCCTCCAACTTCACTTCCTTTGAAATTCATTGCAAAGGATTCTCCCTTGAAACTTGTGATTCTCATTATTTGTAACTCTTCTTTTGTATGTAATTTTTCATAGTTTCTAAAACTCTTAGACTATTTACAACATATCTTAGTGATTACACCTACTCCCCTTAACTGAGACCTCTCCTTATGTCTACATGTTCTCCCCATTGGGCATCAATGAGAAATAGGTGTTTGTGATTTCTCCAATTTCTTAGTTCTCCTTTTTTTGCAATAATGCTCACCCTATAAAGTTTGTATCTATATTTCTCTATATGAAATATCTCATCTTTTGTAGGTCTACTCTTGTAACTCTTACTCCTATACTTAAACTTATTTTTACTTCTTCTTTTTTGCACTGTTCCCCCTAGGTTTATGCTTCCTTTCATATAAAACTTAACTCTTTGAACGTAAAATTCTTTCTACCCCTAAACTAATGCTCCTAGTTATTTTCATATCCCCCCTTTTTTACACTCTTCATAAGTTAATTTCACCATTTAATTCACTTTCAGCTATTAGTTCATATATTGCAAACTTTACATTTCATTATCCTTCTATCACAACTCACTCTCAAAATATGGCATCTTCTTAAAGTGGCCTAATGTGATACATCATCTTACTTTTATTTTAGTGATATGATGAGATAGATAGCGTTATCATACAAAAATATTCCCCTTTACCTTTATTAAGGACATATACATTCTTTGAAGTACTTAATGCTTTTGCCACTAATCTTCTAATGTCTTCCTTATTTTACAACCTTTATAATAAAATGTGGCCTAATGTCCTTTATCAAAAAATTGGCTTACAAGTAGAATATCATTCTTTAAACCTTCAACAAAATCAACATCTTCAACTTTAAAATTTTCATTATCAAGGCTAACTATTCATTTTCCCATTACTCTAGTTGATGAATTATCTTCAAGTGAGAATGTGCCACCTTTGAATTCATTCAAAGAGAGAAATACAATTTTATCTCTTGTCATATGACGTGAACATCCACTTTATCTATAAATTTTTCTATGTTTGTTTTAAATAGATAGAGCTAGACCACAGAAATGAAATTTTATCTCTTGTCATATGATGTGAACATCTACTATATCTATACCATTTTCTATCTTTGCTTTAAACAGATAGAGCTAGATCACATTCTTCCTGCTTTTATGGCTTCCTTATCCACTCCTTTCTTCTTTAATTCTTGTTACTGAAAATATCTTCTCCTCTTCTTTTATTTAGAGGCCTTAATGTACCACTGCTATAATATTGATATGTTTGGCCAAAATTATTGTACTTGAAACATTCAACATGAGATAATAAAGGGGGAAATGAATTGTAATTTCTAACACTATTATCATTAGAACTTCTAGGATTGTTGTTCACACAACCATTCCTTCAGATCATATATGATCCCATGCTCCTATTTATCATATAGGATTTTCTTACATATCCCTTGTAATATATTGCCTTATGACCTAAAATGTTACATGAGTAGAAATAACCACAATTATCTTTTATATCCCTCTCCATATGTAGATTAAATTTCATCGATTACCATGGAGGTGATTACTAGACAATGCCAATGGTTATATATAGAGATTACAACCATTCATTATTTTTCATGCATTGCCTTCTCATGTGTTGATCCATAAATTACTATAGATATATACATTATATATATTTTCAAAAAAATAAGATAATATTATACATAAAAATTTTGAAATCTACACAAGATATATATTGGGAAACCCTTTTGGGAGAAAACTCAATTGGAAAGTGAGGTTGGTCTCCTCACTTCCCTTGAATAGAGAATGGTTGTTAGTATAGAGATGTAAGTCCCATGGACCATGGGCTATTACAATGTGAAAATATTTTCTATGTACACTCTCCATATCTTTCTTAGCGACTCTAGTAATCTATGGAGTAATATGTGCTCCAAAGGAATGGAACCCGTTTTCCTCCTAGTGGCCCAATTATCACACAACCTAATATCGTGTTAGTGGCTAGGTTTATCTCTTTCATCTGTTTACTAGATTTATAATATAGAATATTTGAGGTTTTTCATCATCATAATCACATAACTAACCTACTTTCCATGATTAATGTGATTTGGCATTGAATCCCTTCGAATTATGCTAGACAAAATACGAAAGTCAATTTCCAAGTGGCATAAAATTTGCAAATGGACTCCAATTAAGGAATTCTTTTTTGTCTTGGAAGGTTATGTATGTGTATAATAGGAAAAATGGTTTAGTGTTAAAGGAGTGAATTTCACCCCCCAAAAAATAGATTTGATACCTCGAAATTCTCCAACAAGTTTTTAGATCTCAATTTTCGAAACTAGGGCCTGCTAGAAAGAATGGCCTTGTGAGCTCATTCCTCAACTTTTTCCACTGTGCAACTATCAATATGAATGAAAAAAATATAATTATCCAATATAAATCATGGTTTCCCTGACATATGGTAGTTGTTCACAATATTAAAGGGTTTGATAATAAAGCGCCATTTGATGTATTGTTCTTATAATGTGAAGTGTTAAGGTGTTGAAGTTTCATAAGTGGGATGTGTAAAAACTAATCATGAGGAGTTTTTATGTGAGGAAAAGATTATATAACATCCCTTGTCATAATTTCATGGTTTCAACTACTTAAACTAAGATGGGTGATATAATCTATCATATATATGACATATTTTATGGAACATGGGACATGTTTCATATTATGAAAATGTCAGATTGTATTTTGGGATACATATATAATTTTTGGTTAGACATGGACACTAATTATAACATCATACCATTGAATTGGCCATAGATATATTTATTGAATAAGTTCTTTACCATGAATAAAATAGTGTATTTTTTTTTTAATTCATATAGACATTTAGTAGACAAATTCCGTTTTATCTACCCCTCCATAAGAAAATGACATTCCAAACACTACCATAGAGGTGATTACAAGGAAATGCTAATCGTTACATACAAAGATTCCACCTATTCACTTTTAGATCCATTCTTTGATCATTGATGGTTTCCATGATATTTGATTAATTATTCACACAATATTATAAGGTTTTATCATAAAGCACCCTTTGACAAATTGTTTCTATGCACCAGATTGAAAGGGATCAATATCAATTTTTTTTTAACATGTCTTATAGTGGGCTTTAGATTTTACCCTATGATAATTTAATATAATACATCATGAAACACTAAGATCTGTATTTTGAAAACTTTATTTTAGAAACAAGCTACAATTTTATTATATGGTTATGCATAAATGGTCTTTGTTACTTATTCATTAATCACGAGAGTTAGGTAAAACTGATGCATAAGTAATTGATGGCATTGGATTTATTTTAAAGTGGATTTTTACCGATTTACAATAGAGGAGAGGCATCAATAGTATATACTATGGCGGAATTCTATGGCATCGATGAATTCTAGAAGCTTGCACTTACATTGTGGATGCCCTTGCAGTTTTACAATTGGCTATTTGATCAAATTTATACATATATTTTTAAGGTAATGGCAGAGGATTGTGCAATGTTCTGAACTTAATCTTAATCTTAAACTTAAATGTGCATAAGTATTCACTCATCCATGTGGAGATGAGTCTTCGATTCTTTTCAAATTAGTTAAGTTTAAATCACAAATTATTTTGGGAAATAATGATTATTTATTTGTCAGTATAAATATTTATACTTAATATATTTATTTTTGATAAAATGCAGTTTGGCAAACGGTTTTCATCACTTTATAAACTTGAAATTTCATAGACACACTTTACATTGAAATCAAAATACCGCCTGAGAAAACAGAAGATTTTGGAAAAAGACATTTTCACAGACTTTGAGATGTCTTTGTGATTTCTTTTTCGTTGTTTTGTAGACAACGAAGGGTATTTGTCACATACTCGTAATAATAATAAAATTTATTTATAACATACATAATTATTTTAAATAATTGTTCATGGATATTTCAATTATCCATTTATTATATAGTCATTAAAACTCATAACTACCATTGATATATGTGTAGATCTTCAGCAGGGGCTTCTGTCACAAGCTTGCTCTTTCTCTGTGTCTGTCAGTTTTCTCTGATAACCAACTCCTGGTGAACCAGTGGTGAACCTACTGAGATCTTTCACGCTCTGGAGACCTTCTCAACGGCATCCACGCCTTACATGGTCTTGGCGTCCCTTCGATCCTTTGGCGAACTTCCTGTGAACTTCAAATGAAAGCACATAGAGAACTACTATCACAGCGGACTTTTATAAATGCACAGAGGTACTCAAATAAGAGAATGGCATACTCATTTTATTTGAATAAGAAAATCTTTACAGAATGCTCACAGAGCTTTTACAGAGATTGATTCTATGCAGAAACAGACTAGTCTTGCTTTTACCGGACTTTTCACAGCTTAATCATAAGCAAGTTACTACCGGATGCTTCTGGCAAGAGATAGGCTCTGTATCAGATTCAGACTTCACACCAGAAAACTTGACTCTTTTAATGGTTCGGCCACTTTAGGTTCTTACCAGTGCCGAGCGCACTGATACGCAGGCTTCTCGAACCAACTAGGGACTTTGAGTGATTACTCGTGATGCAAGTAGATCAGACTGAATGTCCGCAGATGCAGAGCAGGAGAACACTCGACTCAAAACACACACACACACAAGATTGCTTAAGACTCATTGTTCCACAAATGAGCCTTACCCTTCTTTATATAGAGTGTGAAGGGGGGACAAACATTACTGTTGGTCAGACTGAAAAGACCTAAAGAAACATTTCTTTTTCAGCCTTTATCAAAGCGATGTCCGCACAAATATTTGGGCCAGGCCAAGTAATTGCTTTCGGGTAACGCATGTGATATTGTCTGTAAAGTAGATCCTTGTACTTAAAGTAAAAACAGACCCATGACTGGTTACACAGTGGATACTTTTGTACAAAAAGTCCACGAGAAAAGACTAGAAGGGAATATTTACAATGTGGAGGCTTTTGAACAGTAAAGCCCACGGGAACACTGATCACAATTAAGCCCTTGTGATTGGTACTTATTCAAAATAAAGTTAAATCAGGGAATCTTTCCCTTTTGTAAAGAAAATCATCCCATGCCTTGGTGTATATTCTCCGGACTATCATCGGCTTCCCCAGTATGATCTGGTGTTGGACTTTGGTTAGTACACACCACTCCAAGTGATCTACCATGTATTCTCGGAGAGAATAATTGGTCATATGGAAAGGGTCCCATTCTTTGGTTGTCATCTCTCTGACTGTGCTGTAGATGCGATGGTAGTAGTCTCCAATGTTATGATCAAAGCATCTTTGACAGTGTCTTCTTTGATATCCTTCATGATACACAGGATCCATGGCTATCCTGTTGACACCAAAGTCTATCCACCAATTTTGGAACCATTCGCACTGCAAATTATTCTGAGAAGCTGCCATTGTGCTAAACTTCAATTTTGTATAATGTGTATCTGTTTTATCATCGACATTCATGAAGTCCCACCATAACTTTTTATAATCTGGAAAGTTGTAAACTGTATCCGGGAATATTACCTTAGGATCATTTCTTGGCCATCTTGCACCTGGTTGGACTTGCGGATGGTTTATCCATAGATCTCTGTTATGATAGATACAGAAATATGCTCCATAGGTTCTGGTATTACTATCTCCCTGGTGTCCAATCCGTCCAATGTCATGGAAATTTGATTCTGAGGCTTCCCTTGCTGTCCTTGCATCAACTTTGGCTTTAGTATATATCATGTCATGAATCCATTTTCTGCCTTTTGGATATACTCTTTTTTCTGGCACATAGTGTTGAAGATCTGTATGAGGCTGGAGGTCTGCATCAAGAACTTTTGTATTTCGTAATTGCCATGTAGGCTTCCAGTTGTTTTTATATGTATCCCAGTCTTGGTTATCTGGGATAGTCCTCAAGACTTCACATTTCTGACTTTGATCCCATTCGGTGACAATCATCATGACCTCTGCAGCTCCTTTTTCAAGATATTCTCTACTGAGAAAATCAGGGAGGCAGTTTTGTTCTCCTTTGATATGCTCAATAGAGAAATCAAAATTTGTGAATAATGCCTGCCATCTAGCAAATTTCGCTTCTTCTGGTTTTTTGATATCTTTAGCCAAAACTTTCTTCATTGTTGAAGCATCTGTTCTGAGAAGGAATGGCCTATTTATGAGATAAACTGCAAATTTACTAATACAGTTCCAAGCAGCTTTTACCTCTCTTTCAATAACATAATATTTTTGTTCAGTTGGGTTCCAAACCCCTGAGGCAAACTGAACGACTTGTTCTTCTTCACCAATCCTTTGCTTCAAAATTCCACCCCAACCTATGTCACTGGCATCAGATTCTACAATTTTAAATGCCTCATCATCAACAATGTATAGAATAGGTAAAGATTTTACCTTTGCCTTGATTTCTTGAACTGCTTTGGTGTGCGCGTCTGTCCATGGGGGAGGATTTTTGCCAGTTCTTTTATTGAGCACTTTTCTATCAGAAGCACAGTCTTGATAAAAACTACTCACACAATTTAAACAGCCAAGGAACCTCTGCAATTGTGTCTTATCCTTTAAGACATCTGGAAATTTATCTGCAAACTCAATAGCATGCTTCTGCAAAGAGTTCTGGCCATTTGTAATCTGGTGTCCCAAAAACTTTATAGAAGTCTGGAATAATTCCATCTTCTCTTTGCTGAGAACAAGACCATTTCCTCGAACCAAGTTCATGAAAATATTTACATGTTTGAAATGGTCATCAAGATTTCTGGAAAAAATTAAAACATCATCTATATATACAAGTAACCAATCAAAGTATGGCTTGAATATATCATCCATAACTTTCTGAAACTTAGAGGGAGCATTTTTAAGACCGAAGGGCATGACATTCCACTCATAATGCCCTGCTGGGATACTAAAAGCAGTTTTGAATTTATCTTCTTCATGAACAGCTACTTGCCAAAACCCTGCTTTTAAATCAAACTTTGAAAATACCTTTGCTCCTGCAATTCTTCTGATTAAATCACCTTTATGTGGAATTGGATAGGTATCATCATCCAAGACTGAATTTAGAGGCTTGTAATTTATGACAAGTCTGGGAATACCTCTAATTTGTTCAGCCCTTTTATTCACATAGAACCCATAGCAGTTCCAAGGACTAGTGGATTCTCTGATTAGGCCTCTGTTGAGTAGCTGTTGAATTTCTTGCTGACATAATTTTCTGTATTCTTGGCTCATTGGTATAGCTCTGCTTTTGCAGGGCTTACCTTTATAACCTTCTTTGTAGGGCAGTTTGACCGTATGCTGCTTCCTGTGCCAGAAGGCATTTGGTTCTTCTGAGCAACATTTCTTTGCCAATTTTTCTTTTAGCTCTATAATCCTTCTCTTGATCTTTGGTTGTTTCAGCTGTTCCTCTATTCTCAATTTTCCCTTTAGATCTTTAAGATCTGTCAGTAGAGATTCAGCTTTCTCCAACTTCTGCATAGCTTGGACCATAGTGGAGACCCTGGGAGTAGAGACATAGGGGAGCTCAATCCTCTTTCTTGTTCCTCTGGATGTAGGCACAGAGATGAAATAACCAGCTTTACTCCCTTTTATTCTTGCTGAACCATGTGGTTCTACTGCAGCTAGAAAAACATTACCTAATATACAGTCAACAGGTATGTCTGCGATAGCAAATTTCATATATACACAATGAGTATCAAAACATAAGGAGGCTCTAGGGATTTCATATTTGAGCTTCTTATTCCCTAGTCCTACCACTTCCCTTTCTGCCGAGACCCAGCATTCTGCTGGAATGTTTCTAATGTTAAGAATGTTGATGTCAGCACCAGAATCCAGCAATGCAGTCATAAAAAATATTTGGCCTTGGATACAGATTTTTACTTTAACATGATGTTGTTGGTATGTAATAGTAAATAATCTCATATCCTGAAAGCCAAAATACGGGTCTGACCTTCCTTCTGCAATTTCAATTTCTTTATGGCGAGATCCTGTATTCTAGGATTCTTCTTCTTCTTCTTCTTTAATCTCCTTTCCTTTCTTTAGTTCTGCTATCTGTGCTTTGATGGCGGAGATTTCTAATTTGAGCTGGTGAATTTCACCACTCACTTCTCCCAAAGTCAGGGATCTTACTTTCTATGGTTTTTGATGATGCATTTGGAAAGATTTTGTATTCCTTTCATATGAGGCATCAACAAATAGTGGCTTCTTACCTGATTCTTTTGAAGCTTTAGATTTGAGCTGATCTGTAAAAGCCTCTATCAGGCTGTCTTTCATTGTACCTTCTTCCATATTCCTGATTTGGGCTAAAATTTTCATCTCAGCTTCTTCTTCAGTAGATGCCATGAGGACTTTTTCTTTGGGAGGTTTTGACCTTTCTTCTTATTCACTGGAGCTGTCAGAAACTTCAGAATCACTATCATAGAAAACATGACATGCACATTCATCAGAGCCAGTAACGTCTAGTTCAAAAGGTCGGTACTCAGAATCTTACTCATTAAAAATGGAATCTTTGGGAAAATCTATTTCCTTCAGAGAGCTTGAAGAAGATAAGAATGAAGAGAGTCCTTTAAAAGCAATGTTTGAAAATAATGCAAACAACACTTTGAATTCTGTTGATAAAACATATGCAGAGAGTCAACCTTCTGCTAGGTGGGCACTACCAGACATTACACCTTCTGAAGTTTATAGCGACTTAGCCCCATTTCATTTGATTGCTGCCTCTAGGATTAGCATTAAAGAGTCAGTTAGTCAAGTTGAAGAAAATTCTGATAGTATCCAGAATATCCCTCTGCTTGATCCCCAATCTCTACAAGCAGAAGCCAAAAAGTTGAAAACAAATTACCTACATCTTGGTTGTATAAGAGTTGGTATTAATCCTTTGGTTCATAAAGGATTAAACACATTTGTGCTTGCTACAGTTAGAGACCTAACGCACAATAAATACACAGATTCTATAATTGGTGGAATTGTTGCTCCTTTGTCTGATGGCCCAGTATACTTTGACTGTTATCCAAACTTTTCTGTTTATACTTTTGATGAAACCATCAAGGATATTCTACAGCTGCAAATCCATACTACTGGATTTGATATGAAAAGGAAAAGAAATAATATTGCCATTCAGACCAAAGCCTGTTTCAGGCATACCAACACTTTGTGTCCAGCAATCCGTCATACCCCCAGTCGGGACTCCATGTCAAGTGTTGTAGTGAAAACCGACCCTAAAAATCAAAAAGTTGAGCATCAGTTGATAAAATGGGAAACTCTAGAGTTCCCAAAACATTGGGTTGTTAATCACTCCAGGCCGCAACTCCCCATGAACATTACGTCAGCCAATATAACCGAGAATGCCTCAACTGCAGTAATATCTTTTCCCCGAAGATCAACCATTGATCGAAGAGGAATAGATGCTGCCTATAAAATGTCCAGATATTACAGAGATCCTTCCACTATAGATACCGCTTGTTCATCATCATCATTTTCTTCCTGTTGTCATTTACAGCTTTTTGAATTAGCCCAGCTTGTAAATTTTTCGTCCTTAGAAGTAAAATGTCCTGAGTGTACAAATATTGTAAACCTTCTCAGTTTAGCAGAACAAAACATTCATCTGCATCATAATCCCCGTACAGGCACTGCTCCACCATCCACTTCTATTAGTTCATGTCCAAACCCTAAATGTTCTGACATACCTTTTCCTCATGAACCTGAACCTGAAAATGATCATGTCCTTATGATCCACTCAATAGAAGAGGAAGATCCCATGCTAACCCAGATGATCTGTCTCATGAGACCTGTAAAGCCTAGGTATGGGTTGGGAAAAATAGAACAGTCAGAACTGATTCCACAGTGTAGATTCAAACAGATCCCTTCAAACTGTAAGAAACCTGCAGTCATGGAGATGCATAAGTTTTTTGCACTTATGGATGGGTGTCCTAAATCTCAGATCAGTGCAAAATGGATGAAAGAAATGTTGAATTGGGATTTATTCACTAATCCCCAAGCAGACGAGTTTGATCAAGAGTATACCTCAGAGCAGAAAAGAAGAATGGCTACAGATTGGAAAAACTATATGGAGAACAATAATGAATGGATATCTTTCTATTCATGGAAAGACAAAATTGCTCCCATAAAAGTTTTGACTGGTGCTTCATGCAGCAATATTCCCGATAAGCATGGGTGGACTTCACTTGATGGGACTATAGTTGAAACTCCGACTACTTTTCCTCCATACAAAGGAATAGTCTTAGGAGAAAAATCAAATGCTGCTAAATCCATTCCTTTAGTCCAGAAATATGACAATGCCTTAGGGATTGATGGTAGGATCCAAAAGGCTAGTGAGCAAATAAATTGGACTAATACTGCTTTGAAAGGTTTAGAAATGAATGTAGCACAAGCTAAAGAAGTAAAGAAACAAGTGGATGTTGTACAGTCTTCTTTCAATAATGTAAATTCTTGTCTGAATAGTATTCAGTTTGATTCCAGTATGACTCGCTCATATACTAAAGAGTCATTAAATAAAATTGAGGAGATAAGAGAACATTTAGTTGATACAACTAAAACTCTCTTCACTGGCTTAACTGAGAAATTTGATAAGATGCAGGTTACAAAAGTAGAAAAGCCAGTTCCAAATTCATTTTTTGTCAAAAGAAATATAAATATTGAGCATTCAATGAGGAATGTAGAAAAATTCCCTCTGCTGTTCCCCAAAGAGACCAAAGCAGAAGAGCCTGAAAAGATAACTATTGCTTCTTTATTCGAGGAACCAGAAACTCAAATCCTCCCAATTTATGAACCCATCGAGCACAGATTTTCCAGACACTCTGCTCCTGATATTGAAGGGAAAGGAAAAATGCCTGAAGCACATACTTTCTTCCCTGACTCCCACAGAGAATGGAACATAGATAACATGAGTATTGGCCAGATCTGCCAAATGATTGATATAATGTATACTGAGTATAAACTCATGTGTCTAAGGGGAAAATCAGAAGTGGATGCTTGTAAAACAATCATCCAGTGTTTTACAGGTACTCTTCTCAGATGGTGGGAAATAGAATCATCTCCTAAGTTGGTTGAGACTATGGAAGCTGAAGTCCTGAAAGATGAAAAGGGAGATGTGATTCATAACCAAGATGGCACTGTAACAAATAATATGATTGGTGCCTTAACATCTATGATTTTAGAACATTGGTGTGGCTGTGAGACTGAAATAGCAAATAAACATGAGGTTATTTTGATGAACCTCAAGTGCCACAAAATGTCCCAATATGATGATTTTCACAGAGACTGGATGCAGCGGATATATGAAGTAAAAGATTCCAAAAATCTGCTTTGGAAGCAGGTATACCTTGCCGCTTTGCCTTCCAGATTTGTTGATTATATCAAAATGCAGGATATTTTTCAGTTGCCTTTTGAGTCATATACATGGGGTGAAATCTATTCTCTCATTACAAAGACTCTTGTCAGCCATTGTACCAGCTCAAGAGTGAATAAGTCATTAGAAAAATTATCTCGGTTGCCAGATAAAAAGTCTATTTGTACCAAATATGGACTAACAGTTGATGACCCATTGGTCAAACGAAGAAAGTCCAAGAAAAAGGCAAAAAGAGAATTTAAAGAGACTTTCTACAGAAATAAAAGGAATTATCCAAGAAGTAAAAGAAAATATCCCACAAAGGATAAAGCCCCTAAAAGAAAAGGCTATTATAGGTATATTCCCAAGACTGACTACTATAATCCCTCTGATATACATTTACACACATCTAAGTAAGAAAAATGGAACAAGTTGACTTGTTGGTTGTGTGGACAGACAGGACATACATCCTCGAGATGTCCTCAAGGCGAAGAATCTAAACTTGGTAGCGGGAAAAAGACAGCTGTTTATGCCCAAAAAGCTAAACAAGTCAAGAAAGAACATTCTAGCCCATTCTCCTGTCTAAGATGCAAGTCAAAGTATCATGTTACAGAAAATTGTCCAAATCTTCATATTACAGCTCAACAGCATCAATTAGAAGATTCATCTCTGGATTCTTTTACTAGTACAGATGAAGAATTTCAAGTAAATATGGGACATTTTAGTGATTCAGATTTATCAGAATGTTCTTGTTCAGGCTCTGATACCAATTTTCAGCAGGGGCTTCTGTCACAAGCTTGCTCTTTCTCTGTGTCTGTCAGTTTTCTCTGATAACCAACTCCTGGTGAACCAGTGGTGAACCTACTGAGATCTTTCACGCTCTGGCGACCTTCTCAACGACATCCATGCCTTACACGGTCTTGGCATCCCTTCGATCCTTTGGCGAACTTCCTGTGAACTTCGGATGAAAGCACAGAGAGAACTACTATCACAACGGACTTTTATAAATGCACAGAGGTACTCAAATAAGAGAATGGCATACTCATTTTATTTGAATAAGAAAATCTTTACAGAATTCTTCATCAAAAACCAGGGAAAGTAAGATCCCTGACTTTGGGAGAAGTGAGTGGTGAAATTCACCAGCTCAAATCAGAAATCTCAGCAGGGGACACTAGATTTCTTTTATAAATACAATGATAAATTGATTTATGGGTTAACTCGTACATTTTAATTCATTGACACTGCTATCTAATCACCTTGTAACATTGAGTTCCCTTGCTCCAAGGTAAATACGATGCGTATCAAAGTTTTAAATCTAGAATCACATAATCTGACGGTTGGTATCAAGTCTTAATTACATTTTATGAATTGAGCGGCGGGAGGCTGCCCTAGGATGGTGGACCCACAGTTTCGAGAGACTTTTTTGTGGCGCCCAACTGTTCCGCCATGCACAGATAAGTCTGATGCATCAACAATCCTCTGGTGTTTCCCAGATCGAACGGTGGAGAATGTTGACCGCTAGTCTAATCTCTGGCTTCGTTTGGAAATCCGTCATTTTCTGCATTTGCCGTTAGGAGGTTTGGGCTCTGGCTCTCTCTTGAGATTCCTTCCAATAACAAAATTGTCTCATTCTTTCATACCTACGGTGGTGTCATAGTCTGCGTTCTTCCATGGTGTCTCTGAGCATTCCTCTGTTCTACAGTTCGTTCAATTACATTTTATGAATTGGGTGGCGGCACGCTGCCCTAGGATGGTGGACCCACAATTTCGAGAGACTTTTTCGCGGGGCCCAACTGTTCCGCCATGCACAGATAAGTCTGATGCATCAACAATCCTCTGGTGTTTCCCAGATCGAACGGTGGAGAATGTTGACCGCCAGTCTAATCTCTGGCTTGGTTTGGAAATCCGTCATTTTCTGCATTTGCCGATAGGAGGTTTGGGCTTTGGATTTCTCTTTGGATTCCTTCCCATAACAAAATTGTCTCATTCTTTCATACCTACTGGAAAGGTTTCTGGGAAAAGAGGGGGGAAAAGTAGACTGTACTGTAAGGACAGGCAGAGAGAAAAAAGAAGAAGGAAGAGATGGTTGAGTCTAGTGAGGACCAGACAGCCAAGCACTAGGTGCGAAATTCTTGTCGAGGACAGTGGTCCTGCAAGAGAGCACAAGGGAGAGATTCTGGTCCGAAAAGACGAATCTCAAGGTTGGGTGGCAGATTAGAAGTGAAAGAGAAGAGAAAGTTCCATTTTTGTAGGACCATGCGGATCACCACAATATAGGGAGCAGAGGTGAGAAGTTCTGTTGCAGTATTATTGGCACTTTGAACAAAGAGGTACGTAAAATTCTAACTGTTGGGACTAAATAAGTCTGTGTCATTTAGAGAACTTAAGAATTGTATCAGAAACTTCTGTGTAGCTATGACTCACCCGAAAAAAAAAAAAGCATTATTATAATAATAACATTTACAAATTAAAAACGTTATCTGCGTGTTAAAGAAAACAAGAAGGTGGTGTACACTTAGGACCCTCATAGGTTGAGGTCGCTATTAGCAGGGTGTCACTGTAGGAAAACCATGGGGTTGTAAGGAAAACTGAACCATGCGAAACCCCTGCTGAGGACCGAGGAATTCCTGAGGGAAGGGTAATATGGGTTTCTTGGGAAAGAAATGTTTTCCCCATTGCTAAACTGTAGTGTGTGGGGAATTGGAAACTAGAACAAACTATAAAGATTAATGCCCAGGAAGAATGTTTAAGGGCGTATAGGCATTTCATGGAAATTTACACGTGTCAATGGTGAATGAAACCCTAGGAACATCTTTTCCTTAAGGTACCAGGAGAGGATGGCTCTGGCATGCCGAATTGGTAACTCCGTGAGTCATGCGAATAAGCATGGTAGGGAATTTCTGTAGTTCGACTTTATAATGAGTAGGACAGAACAAACGAGGTGATGATAATTTTATAAAGCCATATTTTAAATAAAAAAGAACCATGAGATATTCAAGTAAATAAACGAGTTCAGCTAGGATATGCTTAGAACATTTCCATAAAAATGACAGCAGGAAACAATGAAAACCATGGTGAAATCCTTTAACAATTTTGCTAACAGTAAAAGATGAAGAAAAAATGAAGCACAAGTCTGTAACATATATTTAGATCTTTGACAACTATTACAAGGAAAACATGTAAAGATAGAGTTGTTATCCTTGTGCCAATCCCCTAGCATCGACTAGGTAAATTCAAAAAATAAAATAAAGAAAACGTCAGACAGAGTGGGTTCGTTGAAAACCCGTGACAACCCATAATGAAAGTAAGACCAGGAACCTTGATCGCCGTTGTTACAGCCATGCACCTTCCATTCAATTAAGAACCAAAATCCTATGGAAGATTACATGTTAACATGCAATGAATGTCGCTGAACAACGTCATTCCATATTCAAACCCTCGAATCATATATGTAGACATATAGGGTTAATTCAAGAAGAAAGCAAAAAATTACAAATTGAGTGACATCTCTCAAGTTAACCCTGGAGGATTAATTCTGAAGCATTGTTGTCCATTAAATAAATAAAAACCACGAAACGGAACCCTGGCAAGGGGTAGTTCAAAATTACATTAGATAACCATTGTTTGAACTTCACGCTAGAGTCAAACCCTCTACACGAATGGTCACATAGGGTTTCAACAATTCTATAGCATACATCCTACCAAATACATAATTATTATGAATACTATGGACAGTAAACTAATTGGGAAAACCATTTCAGTTAAACAATAGAAACCAAAACTCTGTCCAATTTGCAACAAGGCAAGCTTCACTAAAACCTTCAATCTGGATATAAACCCCTTACCCAAGATTTTGGTGGCGAGTTTGGTGAAACACTCTGACACAACGACAGTGCATAGCTCTAGAGTCTTGGTGAAGGGTCCCTACCAATAGAAACCCGAGGAACCATTAGTTAATGGAGTTAGGAAAATGCTTCACAAGAAGGGCATTATGACAGGAAAATTCTAATTAGTGAAAACAAAACTTACCCGAGCTTTGCCAAACAGCACTGACGACATAACCTGGTTCTGAGAGTGCTAACGCATGCAAGGCCCTAGAGCCATAGCAGAGCGGGTCGCGGAGGGAAAGAAACAAAAAAATGGAGCTGGCGCCAAAGTGTGGAAAAAACATAATCAAACGAGTTATAGTTGATTCAACCCAAAAAGGAACCTGAACCGTAGATCTCCAAAACTCCATGACCACCGTCGATGGGGTAGCAAGCCCAAGAGTAGAAACTACAAGAAACGAGTCTGCTCGCGCCATGCACAAGGCAGAGCCATAAGAAACCATGCAGAATCCAAAGCATAGATCAAGCATACAGATAATCAAATGTGCAATTAATAGAAATTTCCAAATGTCCCTCAATATTATCCCTTTACAGATCGCGAGGAGTTGGGAGCTTTCCCAAGGTAGCAAGTAGTTAATGAAACCTAAGTGAATTAGACCAAACCTTATATTGTCGCTGGAAGGTAACAAAATGATTGATGGATAAATGTTATGGAAGGCCATAACAGTAAAGTGCTGAGACATATTACAAGGTTACGTGTCATAAGGACCATTTCATACGTTGGTAATACCATGCAATTTTTTTTTTTTTATGATGGAGACATTACAATTGGTATCAAAGCCCAGTTACAAAAATGAGGCCTCTGGGAGCTGAAAATTGAAAATTGAAAATTGAAATTGCAATTGAAATAGAAAATAACTCATACAATTTATTTTCGTCCCTATTTGAGCAATTCCAAACAAAAAAGAAAAAGTAGTTTGTGTGTTGATTTACTTTTCTCATGTTAAAGACAGGAAACCGAAAGACTGGCCGTATGAGAAGAGGGGACAGTGCGTCACGTAGGTATGAAATGAGTCAGGGACCTATACCTGGCCTTAAGAATAATCCCAAGCTATTTGTACAGCTCAGGGGGGAGGCTTGCAATACAAATCAGGCTATTTTGGAGACAATGTAGGAATTGAAAAATAAAATGGCCGGTTACACGAAGATAATGCACAACTAACTATGGAGCAAGAGAGAATCATAAAAATCATATCCTACATATAGAACTAACCACTAGGTAATCCCAGTGCGGAGCAACAAAGAATGTCAGAAGAGAAAAATCACCACACAGAACCTAAAGGGTCGGAAGAGAGGGAGGAACGATCTAATAATGCAATCTGAACACACATACTTCAAAAAGGCAATGAATAGAGTTGCAAGGGGAATTCCATAAGATTAAACCACCACACTTCGACGGGGAGCATGAGGAAGGAGCTGAGGCATGGTTGATTAATATGAGCAAATACTTCCAGCTATATGAATACGATCGCAATCTTAAGGCATGGCTGGCCATTTTCCAACTGCAGGGAAAAACCACCTTGTGGTGGGAAGAAGTTAAGATCGTAAGGGGAGTAAGTGAACAGACCATAACATGGGAGAAATTTCAAAGGTAATTTAAGAACATATAACTGACCGAGTGTTTTTATGATGAAAAGGCAAGGGAATTCCATGACTTGCGGTTGGGGCAGCAGACCATGGATGAATTTATCACCCGTTTTACTTCCTTTCTTTGTTATGTGCCTTATATTAGAGAGGAAAAAGCTAAGGTGCAAAGGTTTGTTAGTAGTTTACCTCTGTATATACGGGAAATGATTGAGTTTGAAAATCCAAAGACAATGGATGAAGAAATACATAAAGCCAAGATTTGTTACCAGCAGAGTAAACAAAGGGAGAAATCCCAGGTAAAAGATGGAATGATAAGAGAAGTAATAAGTCGACTAGAAATAATAAAGGGAATCACAATAGTGGTAGCAAGGGAGTTGGCAAGGGGAAAAATAGTAGAACTGTACAGAAAAATTCATTCAGGTCCAAGCTAGCCAATGAGTCCAGAGTCGGTAAACAACCTGCAAAGTTGGAAAACGAAGGGACAACAAGACCTCTAGTGCAGTGTTGGGGTTGTGGAGGGCCTCACTACGTCAAAAACTGTCTGTAGTGAAAGGGAACTGAACAATTATCCCAAATCCATGAAGCATCGGCAATTGGCCACATAGGATGTAGTCTACCAAGAATTAATGTAGCCCTAGATGATCGTCAGGCGGAGTACTAGCCGACCATGGTGGAATTCAAAGGTAAAATCTCAGACCTTACTATAGCTGTTTTAATTGATCCTGGAGCCACATTAAGTTATATTAGTCCTAAAGTGGTAGAACATTGTAAACTGCAACCTGCTAAATTCAAGAATCCATGGCTAGTACAGCTGGCTACAGGGGCCAAGAGGCGGGTGCTTGTAAAAGTCAATAACTACTCGTTAAAGATAGCAGGGCAGCCAATGATGGCAAATTTAAATGTGATTCCCCTTGGTTCATATGATGTTCTAATTGGTATGGACTGGTTAGAAAAGAATTGGTGATTGGTCAATTGTAAAACAAAGACTATTTATTATAGGGATGAACTTGGAGCAAGGCAAGAGATGAAAGGAATTAAGCGGCTAGTATAGGTTTGACCAATAACTGCATCTCAGTTAGCGAAATGCATGAGGAAGGGGTGCCAGATTTATGCCATTCAAGTGGGCTATGCTAACTCGAAAGATAAAATAGCCACGTTGGATAACATCAGTATGATACAAGAATTTGTGGATGTGTTTCCAGAAGAGATTCCCGGACTGCTGCCTAAGAGGATATAGACTTTACCATCGAATTGGTACCAAGGGCAGCACCGGTATCTTGAGCGCCTTATAGAATGAGTGTACCTGAGTTGACAGAGTTATAATGTAGCTACAAGAACTGTTAGACAAAAACTATATTCGCCCTACTGTGTCTCCATGGGGATCTCCAGTATTATTTGTTAAGAAAAAAGACGGGACCCTTCGCATGTGTATAGATTATCATCCGCTGAACAAACTGAAAATAAAAAATAAGTATCCTCTACCTTGGATTGATGAACTTTTTGATCAAGTGAAAGGTGCAACAATATTCTCCAAGATCGATTTATGATCAGGTTATCACCAAATCAGGATTAAGGAAGAAGACATAGCTAAAACAACTTTTAGAACAAGGTATGGACATTAGGAGTTTGTGGTGCTACCCTTTAGGTTAACTAATGCCCCCGCAACTTTCATGTGCTTGATGAACAACATATTTCATCGATATTTGGATAGATTTGTGCTGACATTTATCGATGATATATTGATATATTCCCACACTATGGAAGAGCATAAGGAGCATGTCAGATTGGTGTTGCAAAGCCTCCGAAAACACTAGTTATATGCCAAGTTCAGTAAGTGTGACTTCTTCAAGGAAGAAATATAGTATCTAGGCCATATAGTAAAAAAGGAAGGGATCGCGGTGGACCCTGAAAAGATAAAGACCATAATGGAGTGGCCCATACCGAAAGTTGTAGCAGACATCAGGTCCTTTTGGGGTTAACCAGTTATTACATACGATTTATAGAAGGCTTCTCAAGAGTAGCGTATCCTATCACTTCCCTACAGAAAAAAGGAAGAGCATTCAAATGGACCTCGGAATGTCAAAGAAGTTTTGAGCAGCTTAAGCATCTGCTCACCACTACACCTATTTTGAGCATAGCTGATCCTAATAAGGACTATGTGGTGTGCATTGACGCAAGCAAGGAAGGTGTGGGAAGTGTATTGATCCAAGAAGGGAAAATAATTGCTTATGAGTCAAGGAAACTAAAAGAGCATGAGCAGAAATATTTTTCTTATGAGTTAGAGTTGGCAGCCATCATACACACCTTGAAGATGTGGCGACATTATCTTATAGGAAGGAAATTTTTTTTATTAACAGATCACCACAGCCTGACCAATTATTTTAGCCAGCCCACTTTAAACACTAGGCAAGCGAGGTGGGTAGATTTCCTAAGTAGTTTTGAATTTGAAATCAAACATCTGAAGGGGAAAGAAAATCGGTTCGCAGTTGCTTTAAGTTAGAAAGTACAATGTTTGTATGAAATTTGTTTTAGGGAATGGAAAATCCCTTTCGACGAAATGATAAAAAAGGCAGCAAAACAAGATAATGTATACCAGCAAATAAAATAGCAAGTACAATTGTCCACCAACGAGAAGAATTAGCAAGGATATGAGATGGATGATGCTGGAATGTTGTACTACAAAAAAAGGCTATATGTACCTAATCAAAACAACATTAAAAATCTTATTTTGGATGAATTTCACATCAGTCACTATGCTAGACACCCAGGATATAAGAAAACAATCACTGTGCTTCGAAAATAATACTACTAGCTAGGAATGAAGAAGAATGTGGCTCAGTATTTGGCACGGTGCTTGGAGTGCCAACAAATTAAGGTGGAACATCAACATCCAGCAGGGTTATTGCAACCATTACCCATCTCGGAATGGAAGTGGGAAACCATTTCCATGGATTTTATAATAGGGCTGCCTAAGACAAAGAAGAATAACGACTCTATTATGGTGGTGGTGGAAAAATTAAGTAAAGAAGCACATTGTATACCTGCACAATCCACCTACAGAGTTGTATAGATTGCCCATATCTTCATGCAAAATGTGTTTAAATTACATGGACTCTCGAAGACAATAATTTCAGACCGTGATGTGAAATTCACATCAGTCTTTCGGAAGACATTATTTGCAGAATTAGGGACATAGTTGTACTTCAGTACAAAGTATCACCCCTAGACCAACGGACAAACAAAGTGGGTGAAACAGGTGGTAGAAGACATGTTAAGGGCGTATGTAATGCAGCAACCAACTTAGTGGGAATATTTGCACTTGGTTGAGTTTGCATACACTAATGACTATCATACTTCATTACAAATGAGCCCCTTTGCCGCACACCCTCAAGCTGGGGTGGAACTGAAGACAAATTAAGGTTAGGGACAAAAATGCTTAAGGAAATGGAGGAAATGGTCAAAAGCGTATGCTCTAATTTAAAAGTTGCTCAGGATAGGCAAAAGAACTTTTCTGACGGAAAGAGGAGGTTTAAAGAATACCAAGTCGGTGACCATGTATATGTGAGAATTCAAGCAAGGAGGAGTACAGTACAATGGAGTGGGTGCGCCAAGTTGGCACCCCGATATTGTGGACCATTCCAAGTCTTAGCAAGAATTGAGTCGGTGGCTTACCAACTCGCCTTGTCAAGTCACATCCGGGTCCACAATGTCTTCCATGTCTCTATGTTAAAAAAATACATTTATTATCCTAAACATGTGATCAGATGGCAGGATATATAGGTGAGGATTATTTCCAATAGAACAGTCTAAAGTTTTCTTTAAAAGAAACTGATTTAGAGTATTACATGTTGCAAGTCGAACCAGAAGGAGAAGTCTTGGTCAAGCCACTGAGCATCTTCGACTGGAGAGAAGTATAGCTGCAGAAGCGAGCTATTACCCAAGTTAAAGTGCAATGGTAGCACTTTGGGCTTGATGAGGCCACCCGAGAAGATGAAGAGCTCATGAAGAAGGCTTATCTAGAGTTGTTCTTGGTCAATGGACATCAGGACGATGTCCAATTTCATGAGGGGGAGATGTAGTGCCCCAGGAGAATGTAAATATTTGACTTTACGGTGGTTAAAACTAAATATGACATTGTTAATGGTTTTGGAATTTAATAAGATTTTTATTATTTCTTTAATAAGATAAGAAATGTTTTTCTTGGAAAAAATATGTTGGCAACTTCTGGGGGGGAAGTTGGGAGAAACAGTTGCAGTGAACTGCAACCCTAACTACCTCTCATAACTGGAAAGGTTTCCAGGGGAAAAGAGGGGGGCAAAGTAGTCTACGCTGTAAGGACAGGTAGAGAGAAAAAAAAGGAGGAGATGGCTAAGTCTAGTGAGGACCAGATAGCCAAGCACTAGGTGTGAAATTCTTGTCAAGGACAGTGGTCCTACAAGAAACCACAGGGGAGAGATTCTAGTCCCGAAAGACAAATCTTGAGGTTGTGTGGCAGATTAGAAGTGGCAGAAAAGAGAAAGTTCTGCCTCTGTAGGACTACGCAGATCACCACAATACAGGGAGTAGAGGTGAGAAGTTTTGTTGCAGTATTATTGGTACACCAAACAAGCAGGTACAAAAAATTATAATTGCTATGACTAAATAAGTATTTGTTATTTAGAAAACTTAAGAATTGTAACAAAAACTTCTGTGTAGGTATGAGCCACCAAAAAAAAAGAAAGCGGTATTATAATAATAACATTTACAAATTAGAAATGTTATATGTGTGTTAAAGAAAATGAGAAGGTGGTGTACACTTAGGACCCTCATAGGTTGAGGTAGCTATTAGCCCTCACTGTAGGAAAACCGTGGGGTTGTAAGGAAAAGTGAACAATGCAATACCCCTATTGAGGACTGAGGAATTCCTGAGGGAAGTGTAATATGAATTTCTTGGGCAAGAAATGTTTTCCCCATTGCTAAACTCTGGTGTGTAGGGAATTGGAAAGTGGAACAAACTGTAAAGCTTAATGCCCAGGAAGAATGTTTAAGGGCATATAGGAATTTCATGGAAATTTACACAGGTGTCAATGGTGCATGAAAACCCTAGGAACATCTTTTCCTTAAGGTACTGGTAGAGGAGGGCTCTGGCATGCCGAATTGGTAACTCCCTGAGTCATGCGAATAAGCATGGTAGGGAATTTCTGTAGTTCGACTTTCTAATGGGCAAGACAAAACAAACAAGGTGACGATAATTCTATTAAGTCATATTTTAAATAAATAAGAACCATGAGATCTTCAAGTAAATAAACGAGTTCAGCTAGAAATATGCTTAGAACATTTCCATAAAAATGACAATGGGAAACAAAGAAAACCATGGTGAAATCCTTTAACAATTCTGCGAATAGTAAAAGATGAAGAACGAATGAAGAACAGGGTTGTAACATATATTTAGATCTTTGACAACTATTACAAGGAAAACATGTAAATATAGAGTTATTATCCTCGCGCCAATCCCCTCACATCGACCAGGTAAATACAAAAAAATAAATAAAGCAAATGTCAGATAGAGTGGCTTCCTTGAAAACCGGTGACAACCAATAATGAAAGTAAGTCTAGGAGCCTTGACCGAGCCAGTTACAGCCGTGCACCTTCCATTCAATTAAGAACCAAAATTCTAAGGAAAATTACATGTTAACGTGCAATTAATGTAGTTGAACAAAGTCAGTCCATATTCAAACCCTTGAATCATATACATAGACATACATGGTTAATTCAAGAAGAAAGCAGTAAATTACAAATTGACTGACATCTCTCAGGTTAACCCTGGAGGATTAATTTTGAAGCACTGTTGTCCATTAAATAAACAGAAGCAACGAGACAAAACCCTGGCAAGGGGTAGTTCAAAATTACATTAGATAACCACTGTTCGAACTTCACACTAGAGTCAAACCCTCTACACGAATGGTCGCATAGGGTTTCAACACATCTATAGCATATAGCCTACCAAAAACATAATAATTCTAAATATTGTGGACTGCAAGCTAATTTGGAAAACCATTTCAGTTAAACAGTAGAAACCAAATCTCTGTCCAATTTGCAACAAGGCAAGCTTCGCTGAAACCTTCAATCTAGAGATAAACCCTTTACTCAGGATTTCGGTGGCAAGTCTAGTGAAACGCTCCCACACAACAGCAGTGCATAGCTCCAGAGTCCTGGTGAAGGGTCCCTACCAATAGAAACCCGAGCAACCATTAGTTAATGGAGTTAGGAAAATTCTTGACAAGAAGAGCATTATGACAGGAAAATTCTAATTAGTGAAAACAAAACTTACTCGAGCTTTGCTAAACAACACCGACGACATAACCTAGTTCTGAGAGCGCTAATGCATGCAATGCCCTGGACCCATAACAGAGCGGGTCGCGGAGGGCAAGCTACAGAAAAATGGAGCTGGCGCCAAAGTGTGGAAAAAACATAACCAAACGAGTTATAGTTGATTCAACCTAGAAAGGAAGCTGAACCGTAGATCTCCAAAACTCCATGACCACCGTTGATGGGGTATCAAGCCCGACAGTAGAAACTATGAGAAACGAGCCTGCTTATGCCACACACAGGGTAGAGCCATAAGAAACCACAAATAATCCAAAGCACGGATCAAGCATACAGATAATCAAATGTGCAATTAGTAGAAACTTCCAGATGTCCCTTCGTATTATCCCTTTGCATATTGCGAGGAGTTGGGAGCTTTCCCAAGGTAGCAAGTAGTTAATGAAACCTGCGTGAATTAGACCAAACCTTTTATTGTCGTCAGAAAGTAACGAAATGATTGACGAATAAATGCTATGGAAGGCTGGAACAGTTAAGTGCCGAGACATATTACAAGGTTACGTGTCATAAGGACCATTTCATATATTGGTAATACCATGTAATTTTTTTTTTTTTTATGATAGAGACAATACAGGAACAAATTTAGTTTAGGTGCAAAATGCTCTTAGGGTGTAAAATTTGGGAAAAAAGAAAAAATTGGCATCCCTCTCATGTCTTTATAGAATCTAATGAAATCTCTTTATATATATATATATATATATATATATATATATATATATATATATATATATAATATTTCGTGGTTTAAATTTTATTTTTTAATGCTATATTATATAACTTAATTATAAGTGTAGTTTTTTTTTGGCTTTCACAAAAAAATTAATCAAAAAAAATATATAACTACAAGAGGCTACAAGATAAAATAGTGAAGTACTTTAAATTACTTTAACTATGAAAAGTTATATATATATATATATATATATATTATATATATATATTTAAAATGGACTACGTTGCCCACATTAATTTTCTTGTTATTATATATTTTTAAGTATAAGTAAATGTTATTTAATCTAGCCTATTTAAAATATTTTATTAATGAATCACATTGAATTTTTTTTATTATTAAGAATAATTTTAAGTGTTACACATTGATTTTCTATTAAGAATAGCAAGAATTACATATTCCCAATTTATTATTCTTATTATGAAATATATAATTTTATTCTAATTTATTTTTTATCTCTAAGTTTTTTATTTCCTTTGCAATTGAATAGCTTATTATATAAAACATTGAAATATTATTATTTTAGCATTTTATCTCTATATGGATATACATGAAATTTATATCAACATAATTTAGTTAACATAGATGTTCAAATAACTATTTAAATATGTTGTTGAGATAGTTTTGAATGGTATAAGGTTCAAAGAGCTTACTTACAATTTTTTTACTTCTAATTGTTTGTTTATTTTAAAAGTTTGTATGGAATTATATTATATCATGTGGACATCAAAACATCATGTTTATGATTTAGAGAGTGAAATAATTTTACCACATTGGATAGTAATATACACAACTGAAGTGACCATAGTAAAGCTTGGATTTCTGATGTTTTATAATTGTTTTAATTAAAACTAACTAAACATGCATATTAATTTTTATTTTTTAGTGTAAAGACATTGATTTTCTATTTAGAGAATATTCTATTTTTATTTTCAAAGAGCCACACGCCTAAGCCAGATGGAATCACACATCGCTCTCATACTATATTGTACAATGTACCCCTCTGTGCAATAATGATTTTCATTAAAACTATCTTTTTTTTTTTTTCTATTTATTTCTTATAGGCTATATTTCTTTTATTTTTAGAAAATATTTTATTTTTATTGTAAGAGCAAACATGTCAACTCCACATTGAGCACACCTGGAATGACACATTACGCTGATACTTGGTTGTAGAATGATCCTCTAGGATTAACAATTAACAAAGTCAACTCCAATATCAATAATGGAGAGAGAACATCATATTGCCTTGTAATATAAACCAACATAGATCCATCTTAAATCCAGATCTAATCTTAACTCCAGATAATAGTTCCAGGTGCAAACATGTTTTGCACTAAAAAAAACATGGATTTGATCATTCTTGAAACTTGATAGATTTGGATATATATATATATTTAATTATATATATATTATATATATATATATATTTATATATATATATCTATTATCTATATATATATATATATATATATATATATTATATATATATATATATATAATTTGACCAAGTAAAAATGTTTAGATAATATAACATAATAGATCATTACAAAATTTCTTTCATACTAGACTCAAGAGTGTCTCCATGCAAAAATGAATAAAATGACCATAATGTTATTGATAGTCTATACTAATTTTAATTAAAACTAATTCATTTATAGCTGACATTTTTTATTTATTTAAAGAATATTTTGTTTTTAGTTTAAAATGGACATGCATCAACTCAAGTTTAATCACCTAAGGAATTACATATCTCGATCACATTAATGTCCAACACTACCCGAAATTTCATAAACATTAATTAAAATATAAGTTTATTTTAAATTATAGTTATGATAATTATTATTAATTGTAGAAATAATTATTATTTGATTTAAACATATATACATTTAAAAAAACGTGTAACAATAATATTAACCATAGAGATTTGTGTTACCCTTAAATGGAATTTTTTATAATACCTTGGCTTAAGCAATGCCCAAAAAGCCATAATTCATGTTCACATGACACATGTTGCACAAAGTTAAATCACTACCATCTATGTAATAATTATTGATAATTAAATTGAAATTATATAAATTAAATAATGATTGGGAAATTTCCATAGGCATCAATCCACAATAAGCATCAAAAAATATACTTCATCATAAATCCCAAGTTGTTAAAATTAAAAAAATCAAAAGAATTAACTCATATTATTATTAAGAGTAAAAGATAATATATGAGTTAAATATATATCCTTAAAATAAGAAACATGATTCTTAGATACGGATATTCACTCCCACTTTAATCATAAAAATCTTATTCTAAATAAGTTTGTTATAATACCATGGGCCCATATCTTTGTTTATCAATACCACATGCTCAAATAACCTTAACTTATTTCAAATAATGCTTGTTCGCATCATTTTTTTTTGAATTAATGAATTTAATTATAACGGAAAAAATGCATACATAAATCTAAACCTTTGATTTCTATATAGTACCAACGCTATTCTAAAATATTCTATGAAAGTCAGACCTATACGATCCACTTAATAGTCATTGATAATTAAATTAAAATTATGGAAACTCTATTCCAAAATACACATGCCTATAGTATAATTGATAATAATAATTTAAAATTTTATTTTTATTAAAATTGGTAATAAAAATAGTTAAAATCAATTTATAATTACATCCATGAGTGTGTTTCTTTTGGAATAAGGCTTCCATAATTTTAGGTTACCTATGAATAATTATTATGTAAATGGTAAGGATTTTACCTCCAAGGAACATTCTAGAATATTTTTAATAATAATCACATATCAAAGGTTTATATTTATCTCAAAAATATATATGCCCTCCATTTTTTTAAAATAAATTGAATAATGAAAAATAAATTGTCATATAAAGAATACTCATATATGATGTGAAATGAGTTTTTCATTTTGGTTTTTTTAGCACATGGTATACATAACTCATTGTATTATAACAAAGCCTATTTAAAATATAATTATATCCATAGTTGATTCAAATGAATGTTACATGTTTTTTTAAATGTATATATTCTTAACTCATATACTAATTTTTATGTAATTAAAAATAATGATAAGATGAAAATAAAGTTAGAATGTAGTTAATTTGATGTCTTATCTCCACGTGTAAGATATTTATGAAGTAAGGTTTTTTATGTTTTTCATTGATTGATGCCTATTGGTAATTACTAGTCATTTAAATTAATTTTACTATAATCAATTACTAAAAAATTAGTATATGTGTTAAGCAAAAATACATTTCGAGAAACATGTAACAAGGTTCTTGACTGTAAAGATTCATATACTATAGATTCTTAACTTGTCAATAGGTTTTGTTAAAACACAATGCGTGGATACCATGGCTTATTAATACCACTTGTATGAAAAAACTTCTCATTTTAGGGTGGTTTTTTTTAATATATTCTACTTGAATTTATTTTATAACATTTTTAAATTAAATTAAGAAGAAACTATGCCATAACTATGTTTAATATAATCTCATCTCTCTCTTCTCAAAACTACTCAAAATATTTCATATATATTATGTAGCATAGTTACGAAGTTCAGTTGCACTAGCCCAAAAAAATTTGGAAATGTTGTACCAAAGTTTTAGTTGAACAAAAAAGGTAGGCCCTAATAAGCCACATGCTAACCCAGAAAAATCATTATTAATTCCTAGATATTGAGTGATTTCACTTCTATTATTATGTTGTTATGTACGCTAGAACTCCTCATGGTCCCATATTATTGTAATTGTACCATTTCTCACCTATATGCAAAGTAGACCTAGTCTTAATATCATCAAGTATTATCTTGTTCATTATATTATATGTAAAAGGAGTTTTATACCTTAATGTTGACTATAATTATTGGTTTCTTATCATTTTAAGAAAGAGGGATCAAAATATTTGGTATTAGAGCTCTTGATCCAACAAATTTTCTACTTCAAACAAGTTATCATAGAAACTTCGCTATAACTTCTTTTCAATGTGATTTTAGATTGTGGAACTTGTGGAATATTGAGAAAAAAGAAGTAATATTTATATCAAGTTATAATTATTAGTTGATAGTTTTGGAGATATAGTTTAAGGAAATTAGGGTTCTTTAAATCTCCTAAATTTTATCCCAAATAGGCTAGTTTGGAATTTTCACTATAACCATTTTTCTATGAGCCTTTAGTCTGTGAAATCTAGATCACATTGAAAATGAATCTTAGTCAGAATTTGGTTTAAGTTAAAGATATTGGTATGCTATACTTTTTTATATATTCTGAAAGGAAGTTAGGGTATTTGTATGCTCTAGAATTCAATATCAAACAAGTGAGTTGGGCATTTGTACTATAATTTTTTTCTATAAGGTTTCAGAAAGTGAAACTTGAGTCATATTACGAGGAAATATTATGGAATATTGGTTTCATATTCAAAATTTGGGTCATTATAGTTTGAAAGTATACCCTATGGAAGTTATATTTTGTGAAAATTCACGAAATAATATTTAAAAGTGTTAGCTTGGTATTTTTGCTATATTTTCTTGTCTCCAAATTTATAGACTATGAAATATTCAAGAATTTTAGGAGACAGATAGAAGTACCCCAATTACATGTTCCAAAATTGTATTTGAATAATTAGATATGTGGCACACTATACAAGTTTGGTTATGGGAAGAATCCAAAAAAATCAACAAGTTTTGGGAAAGTTATTATAACTTTCTATTGGCACATCAGTTTCAGTTCAGGCTTATAAAATTGCAAAAAATACATATCATTGTATTGTAGAACACATTTTCATATTCATAAGGAATCAAATCTTAGAGATATATAAATAGAGATTCTGATTTTGATGCTTTCCAAATTAAGGTATGTAACTTACTATTGACATAATTGTTCATTAGAAGAAACCCATTTTTTTTTCTTGTAATAAATACGGAGGATATTATTATTTTCCAACATGCCTCAAAATAAATCCACTACACCAATTAAATATAGATAAATCATATCCTTGTCCCATGAAGAAAGTAAAGACCTAGAATTTAGGTTATCTCAATTAGAGAAGAAAGTTAGTGAAATGGATGGTAGAATTCTAAAGGAGGTGGATTTCTTAGGTCATAAAATAAATCTTAAAATATAAATGGAGAAAAATATGAATGGAAATAATGAAGGAATAGAAAAGAAGATATATAAAGAGAAATGAAGATGGATGAAAATAAGGAATAAGTACAAAAATCCATTATTGTTTTCTTGGAGGGGCTTCCTAAAAGGGAATGGGAGATCCACGAAAATCATGAAAATAATAAGAATCATGTTGTTGAGAATCAATATCATATAGGGAGAATGTTATCACTATTGAAAGGGACACAACTATGTGCAAACACTTCCAAGTGTATCGTTTGGGTTCAAGAAGTGGAATATTTGTGTCATATTGTATCACACAACAATGTCAAGGTGGATCCTAGCATAATCAAAGCTATGAGGAAATGGCCAATCACTCATACCTTGAAGAAACTCGAAGAATTCTTAGATTGACCAAATATTACCATAAATTTGTCAAGAATTATGGTCAAATAGCAACACCTCTAATAAAATTGTTGAATAATGAATTTTTCTTGGACAATAATAGAAACCGAGGAATCTGAAGAATTTAAATAAGCTATGTGTGCCACTCTTTTCTTGGTGAAACTTGTCTTCACAAAATATTCATTGTGGAGTGTGATGCCTTAGGCCATGGCATTGGTGAAATTTTGATGCAAGAAAGAATGCCCCTCTCCTTTCAACATAGCGAATTTAAGGGAAAGAACTTGCTCAAATCCATATGTGAAAAAGAAATGTTGTCCATATTGCATGTCATTAACAAATGTAGTCCATAACTAATTGGAAGACATAATCTCAAAGTAAAAATAGGTAACAATAGTCTAAAGTACTTGTTGGAGCAGAGAATATCTTCAAAAGAGGATAAACAATGGGTCATATAGATATTGGTTTATGACTTTGAAATTATCTACAAAAGGTGAAAACAAAATATTGTGGTAGATGCAGTCTCAAGGGAAGAGGAAGACACATAAGGTTTACTATGTGTTGTTTCCATTCCACATTCTAACTACGTGGAGGAAGAAAGGACAGAATGGTAGCATGATGAGAAGATATGCAAGATTATTCAGTAGCTATAGAAGTACCCTGATATAGTAAAAACATTTACTTGTGGAATTAATGTTTTATGGTATCAAGATTGTGTATACTTATGTAAGAATTATCAACTCAAACAAAAAGGTCATATTGGAATTACTGAGCCATCCTATATGAGGAAATTAAGGGTTGTTGAAGGAATACCATTAGATTAAGAAATATTTCTTTTTTTGAAGGTACTAGAGAAGATCTGCAAAAATTTGGTGTGGAAGGTGTAGTATGCCAAGAAAACAAAGGAGATACTATCAAGACCCCACAACTCATTTAGCCATTAGCCATACCAATTCATCCTTGGGAAGAAGTTTCAATGTATTTTATTATAGTTTTACACAAAACTAAAGGAAAGAGTGTCATTATTTTAGTGGTAGACTAAATGACAAAGTATGTACACTTTTCTTCTCTTTCGCATCGTCTTAAAGAAATTATTATGGAAAAATCATTCGTTGAAATTGTTTAAAAGATACATGGAATACCAAATATTTTTGTAAGTGATAGAGATCCAATTTTCACAAGATGGAAATGCCTGCATATTTATTTGTACATTGAGTACTGTTCCATGTTTCTTACTCAAATAAGGTCATCAATGATAAGGTCCTAGTCTAAAATCTTCTACCAGATATCAATGGGAAAAGGAGTAATTTTGGAAACAAGGATTAAAGAGCTAAGAAATCGGGAAACTATTGATCACCTCATCAAATGGAAGAACCTAACAGTGGAAGCAATGACATGGGAATATGAGTGGTTCATCCAAAAACACTCATAGATAGTTATTTGTTGAGGAAGCCATTTATTTGAAGGGGAGAGGCATGTTAAGACCTTTATAAGCCCCATTTTAACCCAAAAATCCATTACTAAGCCCTAGATATTGAGTGAATAGATTTCTGCTATTATATTGTTATGTAGGCTAGAACTCCTCATCCCCCCATTTTATCATAACTCTCCCACACAATGTATATTCTCGATTTTTTTTCGATATTAAATTTACACATTCAAAAAATTTCCATATCAAATTAAAACTAGTAGCTATGTTAGGTAGAGGTTAAGTCTATACAATCCACCTATTAATATTATTGACAATTATATCTAAACTACTAATACAAATATTTTGTACATATTTTGTAAAAGTTAAATTTCTATCATCCACCTATTAATTATTCATAATTAAATTAAAATTTTGGAATATCTATTCCAAAATAAACACCTATATTTCCATAATTAATGCCCACTCGCATAAATTTCAACTTCCGGAAATATTGCATCTCAAAGTTTAAACATTCAAACTCCACAAAACTCTTAAAATTTGGTTTTACAATAAACAAACTCAACATTTCACCAATAGAAATATTAAAATCTTTGAAGATTTACTTTAGTAAATATCATATTTTTCTTTTAAAAGGAATAGGTATTTCATTTCTTAAATCCAAACAAAAATATACATGTTGGTTTTTCCTAGGCTACCACTAGGGAAACTAAACTAGTAGAAAAACTAGAGTTTCTTAAGCATAAAAAGATAACACTATTTTTAGATTTTGAAATTACAATACAAGTACCATGATGTTTGTGTCATAGTAAAGCTAATATAAACTTAAAACTAGAAAGCCAATAAAAAAACTATAAAACAAGAGTGTGACAAGAAGTCATCAACTAGTCTCAAGGGATTTGATTTCTCAACAACAACTAGCTTTTTTCAACTCCGTAGTAAGCAACATAGATTTGGAGGAATTTCAGGTGTTTCTTAATGCAATTATGTCTTGGATCCAGTCCCCTAGTTGTGATTTGTAGTTTTTCCAACAACAAAAATATTTCTTCTGAGACATCATCACAATCTAGTAAATCTTTCCCCTACAAGATCTTCCTGTATTAGTAGATGTCTATATTGTAAATGTACAAGTTAAATGTTTTCTATGTGTGTCCAACATTCATGATCCAACCAACAAATTCACTCACAATTTCCACATTTGACAAGCACACATGTTGGCCTGCTATCTCCCTTTCAACATTGGCAACTTCTTCTTGAATTTGAAATAAGTAGAGTTTAGATTGGAAGTATTTCAATGTGTTGTTATTCTAACTCAAGGATGTTATTCAACATTGGTTTCACATGCAAAAAAATGTGACTATATGCTGTAAGAACACATGTTATGGGCATTTCCAATTCTCATTTTCCAAATGAAAGATTAACCAAGAATGAGTTGTAGTTTGAGAGTTACACGATCCTATCTTTACATTATTCATATTTATTTTCATAGCCCTATGGGCCCCTCATCTAATCAAAACCTTTCAGAAGCCGTCGTTTCTTTTCCCTTTCCCAATTAGGGGAGCACCAGCGCCACTCCGGGCCCTAAATAGCCTAGTTGAGGGCTCTACTCACTTCTACTGTCAAAGACGATATCTCATGATCATACAAAGTGCCTCATCTGGTCCTTAGACAATGTCCTAGAATTTCAATAAGTTCTAGGTTATCACAATAAAAACCAAACAAGGATGGCAGAAGTGAAGAAGAGTTATTAAATAAAGAATAACTTTATAAACTGCCAAAAATCATGGATAGAGGAGGTGGTGCAAAATAAGAGAGGCGAGTCATGAGTGTGCAACCTAGAAATTTCCCTAAAAAGGAACGTGCAAGGATACCTTAGGACTAGCCTCCATGAAAAATAGCTTGAAAAACCTTAGAGGAAGGAAAAAAGTGTGGGAGAAGTGGCAAGAGTCACACTACAAGAAAATTATGAGAAGAAGCTAGACAACTCCTTAGTGAGAGCAAGAAAAATCGAAAGTTCTTCTTTATGAACTGCGAAAAATCATGGATAGAGGAACTGGTGCAGAATAAGAGAGGCTATTCATAAGTGTGCAACCTAGAAGTTTCCTTAAAAAGGAATGTGCAAGGATACCTTAGGACTAGCCTCCATGAAAAGTACATTGAAAAGGCTTGGAGGAAAGACGAAAGTGTGGGAAAAGTGGCGAAAGTCAAAGTACAAGAAACTTATGAGGAAAAGCTAGACAACTCTTGTCACGCCCCCAAGCCTATGGTGGTTTTTCAACCGTGCCAGTGAGGTGCGGCACTACCAACCGTTTTCTTTTTACCAATACTTACGATTGTAGACTACGCCTTAACAACCCATACTTAGTTTATTTTTCGTTACCAAGTATTATTAATGTGCCTTTATACCAATGAACACCCATACACATTCATTATCAATAGAATTATACAAGACAAATGCACAATAATATAAAGGGAGGGGCAAATCCCTACAATATGAGTTTGCCCGATATCAATATATTATACAATCTTCGCTTTTACAATGCACAAGTTAAATCTTGGGAAACCTCAAATTTACACTTAGCCAATTTTCACAACTTCGGCAAACTCGATTGCCCAGCTCGTCGGCACCTCTGCACGGTCGCCGCACAACCCACCAACCCTTCGTTCACCACATCGCACGATCATGTTGTTTGCCCAACTCGGGCGCACCTCCAAGTCACAACACACGGGCACCTCTGCCCAAGACACACCTCCGTTCACAATCTCAACACTTCACCATTTCATCGTGCACGACGCGCGCTCACCTGGCTGCCCGCCCACACATTCACCCGTTCACCAGTTCAACTTCTCCCAAGTCGCCACACGACTTCACCCGGTTCGCCCGAACGACCTCACCCGGGTCGCCACACGACCTCGCCCGGGTCGCCCGAACAACCTCGTCTGATTCCTGCCTGAACGACCTCCCAAACGACCTGCCTGAATGACCTGCTTGAATGACCTTCCTGAACGACTGTCTGAACGACCTGCCTGAACGACCTACCCGAACGACTGTTCCAATGACCTGCCTGAACGACTTTTCTAAATGACTTTTCTGAACGAATTTCCTGAACAACTTTTCTGAACAACTTTCTCAAATGACTATCCGAATGAGTTTTCTGAACGACGATCCAAACAAGTTTCCCGAACGAATTTTCTGAATGACTTTCCAAACGAGTTTCCCAAACGACCGTCCGAACGATTTTCCCGAACAACCGTCCGACCGACTTTTCTGAACGAGTTCGCACCCGAGTTCCGCTCGTCGTGCAGGTTCATCCACGTACTTCAGAGCTCCTTGTTCAAACTTGTTGATCAATTGATTGATGATCATTTGCCTCCAAACTCCCTCCAATATATACGGGCGGGTGGCAGGTTGTGTCACCCCGCCGACCCACACCAAACGCCCGACCGACTCGTTCATAATGTGTTGTCTCGCCCGAAGGATGGTCGGCCCGCCCAACTGATGGGACTGCCCCCTCAACTTTCCCAACACCTTACAAACTTGCCCAAGGTTCATTTCATTCCATGTTTCATAAGCACTTCACATGGTAGAGTTGCCCTGCCCGTCGCATGAACCGCAGGTCCTGACATCCTCCCCCACTGGAAGTCATTGTTGTCCTCAACAATATCTCACCCCGGCAACCATCTTTCACCAAGATCACCATACCCAGGGATACACCCATTGGTATGTCATACATGGGAAGTCATCTCAATTCATGATCATCAACCGCCATGTCACAATCTCCACATGTTGCTCTCCATCGTGGAAGGCTGGTCCCTCCATCTCAAGCTACATGCTCACTGCAACATATCATGTCAACCTCATCATGTATCATCCTCATGTGAACTACTGCCATGATACTCCAACACAATGCTAACACATCTCTGAACACTACTAGTCCCCATGTCTGAACTAGTTGGGTAGCTAATCCAACCGTCACGTTCAAACCATGAGAGTGAACATCCTCATGCCACCATCAGTTGTTTCTTTGAACATCCCATCACATCATCAACTCGATAAAGAATCCATCCATATAAGTGTAAGCCATGCTCAGGTCCATGAAGTAGCCCTCATCTCATCTGCAACATGTTGTCCAAAGTAGTTGTGTCTCGGCTCAACCCATGCCCAAGTGTTGCCACCAAGTCATCATCATCATCGTAACTCCATCACTCCAAAGTGTCTCATATCGATCCTCCACACCAAGTCACTCTTTCAATCCATTCCCATACATGTACTTGAAAGTATGCACCCCATCCTACATCAAAGTCTCTGACCTCAGCTCCTCAATGCATCAAATCCTCCAAGTCCACCATATATGAAGTCCCCAAAAGTCACAACAATCTCATGTCATCATGAGGTCCATAAGCCATCTCCAACCAACATCTCAACACGCATACAAGTCTCGGCCCAAAGGTCTCTGCAAGATGCCTCAGCTCTCCATGTAGTGAGAATGCCCCATAGTCTGCTCACAACTCCATCCAAGTCCATGGCCTTGTTGTAAAAGAGTGCACAACCTCTCCATCAGCTCGTGCATAAAACATCTCCATGTCACACTAGCAAATCCACTTGCACAACATCCTTGCTTTGGCACTCCTCATTGGATGCCCATAAGTGACACCTCTACAAGTGCTCCCACATAATGTCCCTGCATAAGACTGCCATGCTTCATGTATCCAACTTGATGTCCATGACTAAGTTGCCATGTATTCCAACCAAGTAGACCCATCACAACAATCGGTCATCCCCATCTAAGTTGCAATCTTCGGTCTAGTGAACTCGTTCACTCAACCATATCATCATCACATGAGTCTCTCCATCATAGTTCACCAAAAGTTCCACCAAGACTTGCTCTTTCTCTCGGCCATGAGAAGTCCACCCAAGCAACTCAAGTGTGTGCCCTCCAATCTGTCCATGAGTCATGTCGGGCACTTAGTCAATGTGACTAAAGCATGACCCATTCCTCCACAACAATCATCAAGTTCCACCGTTGTCATGGGCCTTTGCACCTTCTACCATAAGGTCACAAACAACCCCAAGAAGTCCTGCAATAGTCAATAACCCTTACTTCTCCACACAAGGTCTCATCATAAACATCCATGGTAAGATGATCCCTAGCATTGGCAAATTGGCCTTTCCCTTCCCTGCATACGGTCCATCTGCCAAATGCTCAAATGCAACACAAGTATCAATAGTACTTACATCATCTTCATCATGAGGTTCTTCCATGGGAGTGTCCTCATCCGTCCATGTATGCAAACTACATGATCCTCATCCAACTTGATCAATCTCAAGTTCATCCTCCATCATGGCCATGTCTGCAACATCTTCAACTATCATGGCTTCCTCTTCCTCGTCAGCAAAATCTGCAACTTCATCTTACTACATTGTCCATCCAAGTTGAAGAAGCTCATCTTCAACATTCTTTTCCAAGACTGCAAGCTTCTCTCGAATTCGGGGATTCTCCTCTTTTATCCGCTTCAAACTATATAAGGTAAGCAAGAGCTTCCCTTCACATTCTTCCAAACCTGCCATGCCTTATCACACGTCTTCCCTGGTTCGCACTTCATTTGGTCCACAGACGCCCAAACCGTGTATACTTGCCCACATGCAGTCCCACTTGCCCACCTGAAAAGTGCCCAAAGCATATGAACAACACATAGTACCGCCTGCCTAACTCTACAACACCGAGTTCCAACCTTCACCAGCTTCACTGAGTCCCCTGCAACCATGCACCAGCCCTTGTTCCACTTGTATCTGAAACTAGCCTCCTTTACCTGCAAGTACCTGCTTCGACTGTCACTTTGTCACGAGAAACCTTGCTCTAACACCAGCTCCAACCGAGCTCTGATACCAACTGTCAAGTTGTGTATCAGTTTACAGCAGCTCTGATATCGATTGTCATGCCCCCAAGCCTACGGTGGTCTTTCAACCGTGCCGACGAGGTGCGGCACTACCAACCGTTTTCTTTTCACCAATACTTACGATTATAGACTACGCCTTAACAACCTATACTTAGTTTATTTTTTGTTACCAAGTATTATTAATGTCCCTTTATACCAATCAACACCCATACACATTCATTATCAACAGAATTATACAAGAGAAATGCACAACAGTATAAAGGGAGGGGCAACTCCCGGCAATATGAGTCCGTCCGATATCAAGATATTATACAATCTTCACTTTTACAATGCACAAGTTAAATCTTGGGAAACCCCAAATTTACATTTAGCCAATTTTCACAACTTCGACAAACTCGGTTGCCCAGCTCGTCAGCACCTCCGCATGGTCGCCGCACGACTCACCAACCCTTCGTTCACGTCGTCGCACGACTCACCAATCCTTCGTTCACGTCATCGCACGATCGTGTTAGTTGCCCAACTCGGGTGTACCTCCAAGTCACCACACACGGGCACCTCTCCCCAAGACACACCTCTGTTCACAATCTCAACACTTCACCATTTCGTCATGCACAGCATGCCCTCACCCGGCCGCCCGCCCACACATTCACCCGTTCACCTGTACAACTTCACCGAAGTCGCCACACGACTTCATCCGAGTCACCACACGACTTCACCCGGTTCACCCGAATGACCTCACCCGGGTCGCCACACAACGTCGCCCGAGTCCTGCCTGAACGACCTCCCAAACGACCTGCCTGAACGACCTGCTTCAACGACTTGCCTGAACGACTATCCGAACGACCTGCCTAAACGACCCGCCTGAAAGACTGTCCAAACTACCTGCCTGAACGACTTTTCTGAACGACTTTCTTGAACGACTTTTCTGAATGACTTTCCCGAACGACTATCTGAACGAGTTTTCTAAATGACTCTCTGAACAAGTTTCCCGAATGACTGTCCGAATGAGTTTTCTGAACGAGTTCACACCTGAGTTCCGCCTGTCGTGTGGGCTCATCCACGCACTTCAGAACTCCTTGTTCGAACTCGTTGATCAATTGATTGATGATCGTTTGCCTCCAAACACCCTCCAATATATACAGGTGGGTGGTGGGTTGTGTCACCCGACCGACCCACACCAAACTCCCGGCCGACTCGTTCATAATGTGTTGTCTCGCCCGGAGGATGGTCGGTCCGCCCAACTCATGGGACCGCCCAACACCTTACAAACTCACCCACGGTTCATTTCGTTTCATGTTCCACATGCACTTCGCATGGTGGAGTTACTGTGCCCGTCGCACGAACCGCAGGTCCTTACAACTCCTGAGTGAGAGCAAGGAAAATGAAGAGTTGAAAAAAATCCAAAGTGGGGCTCCAAAAAGAAACATCTTACCAACATTAATCTTTGAATATGTGTGGGAGGTTTAAGAAATATCCCACTACCTTCCAACAATGAGAGAACCGAGCAGGAGGACAAGGCCACGAGCGGTGCTGATTCTCAAACATTTAAATCCCAAACCAAAATTTAAACTTTGGCTTGTGTATGATCTTGATAGTATGCGACAAACGCTCCCTCCACCATGCGTAATGGTGAATTTGCATGATGAGCTAGCTTGGTAATAATTCCAACTCAATAAAATATATGTTTCCATTTGCACAACCACCGTCTATATTGAATGTCATTTCGATCCTCGTTAAAATTCGACTACAAATATAATGACCATTTCAACCCCTATCCATCATTTATTTTGGTGTAGAGGTTTCTTTATTGGATTTTCTTCGCACCTTATGAGGCAATAATGCTCCCACAATAGAATCACAATGGAGAGTGTTTATTGTGCTAAATTTAATAGAAGCAATTATGTGACCTCAAAATTCAATTAATTAACAGAACAACGTGATTTCTTTGGTTTTATATTTAACCTTTACAGCCATACTAGTTCATTGGTGCATTAAAATATTGAAGATGATTGAATGATCAACAATTTTGACGTGCTTTTTTAATCATAGTTTGTATAGTGGCCTTTTCAAATAGTTTCAGTTTTTCAAGGATGTTGTCATGTGAAATCTCTCCATCTTGGTCCAGGAGCTTATAATTATTTCCTCTACAACATTATTGAAAAGGATATCATGTACAGAACATAAGTAAATGGTACTGAAAGCCCTTGTATCCAAACTTCTTAGCCCTTGTCACTAATACCTTTAGGTCTCGTTCTTTCACTCGCGAAGGCCTGCGCGTGCAGCCTTTGTTGCACTAACAAAGCATGCATCTTGAGCTTATCCAACTTTAAACTAATCTCTGCCTCAGAGCTTAAACTTCTCGATTTGACGTTGTGAAACAAACACCAAACTCTAAAATAGTCGCTACTGAAAAAGTCTATAATAACACTTGTTGAAAATGCATGAGCAGATAGAATAATATAAATTTTCAATGCAAATTAGTTACATAGAATTAATGGAAAAGATAAAAAATAATAATAAAACAACCATAAACAAGACAGGGATTTAAATAATAAAACCTTGTCAATATGCCAACGAAACATCCATGATTACTCTTATTGCTGAGAGCAAAAGATTACAATCTCCCCGGAAACGCCCATTACAAAATTACATATACCTTTCAAAACTACATAAATATATAATTCCTCAATATAAATATCGCCATTTTCATATAGATAACCAAATTTTCTCTGTAACTAAATTGTATTTTGTCATAAAAGTTTCCCTTTATAAGGCTTTCACAATTCGGACGCTATTTAAATTTCTCAATCCATGTTTTTGACATTCATAAAAGAAAACAAAAAATTCCAACGTTATTTAGATTTCTCAAGCCAAGTTTTTTACATTCCTAAAACAAAACAAATATAATT
>APFE031742415.1:0-18382 GCA_000404065.3 Pinus taeda | reverse complement strand
CAAACGGCCACCGAGAAGGTATGATGATTATGTTACTTCAGTTGCATTTACTGCTAATGACGATGAACCTCTGTGCTATCAGGAAGCAATAGAAGGTTCGAAAACTGACAAGTGGAAAGCAGCCATGAAGGACGAAATGATGGCCTTAGGTAAGAATGGCACATGGGATCTGGTTGAGCTTCCGAAAGACAGGAAAACTGTAGGGTTTAAATGGGTTTTCAAGCTGAAACGGGGTGTGAATGATACGGAAGACAGGTACAAAGCGAGGCTGGTTGCAAAAGGGCTTTCTTAAAAAGTCGGCATTGACTTTCATGAGATTTTTTCACCAGTGGTTAAAATTGTTTCAATTAGAATTGTGTTAGAATTAGTGGCTTTGCTTGATTTAGAGTTGCAACAATTAGATGTTAAGACTGCATTTCTACATGGAGACTTACATGAGGAAATATATATGGAACAACCGGAAGGGTTTGTTCAGCATCGCAATGAGAAATTTGTCTGCAGGCTCAAGAAGTCATTATATGGCCTGAAGCAGTCGCCTCGGCAGTGGTATAAGAGGTCTAATTCATTCATGTTGAGTCAGAAATATGTTAGAAGTGAATATGATCATTGTGTTTATTTTAAACAATTGAAAAATGGCATATCCATTATCTTAGTATTGTATGTTGACGATATGCTTTTAGCAAGCAAAAGCATAGAAGAAATCAACAGGTTGAAGGCTCAGATGGCAAGGACATTTGATATGAAATATCTAGGTGGAATGATGGAGAGCCCAAAGATTCTTTAAAGTAAGAAGTGAATAATGACTAGCTTAGATCCATATAACACCAGATCTATCATGCGCCAAGAGGGATCAAATTCCTTGAGGTGGAAACCTTCTTTTTAGAGTTTAGAAGTTGAGGAAAGGTTTGCACCTCGAGGGATTTGATCCCTCTCGGCGCATGATATATCCAATGATAGATGGATCTAAGCTGGTTCCAGTTGAGGGAAAAAATGCACATTTTTAGATCATCATTATTATGTATATGTTTGTGAATGCTACAATTGTTGTGTTATATTTTTATATGTGTGTAATTGTCTATTAATAACTAGTTGGTGATGAAGAATAGAGATAATATTTTCAATAGTTTGCAAGAGGATTGATCCTACAGATCTATTTCATTTAATTTTAGGTATCACAACTTCTAACAAATAATTAATTTTTAATAGTGTCCCTCTAGGTATTAATAAATATATCTTGATGAGTAGTTTTAAGAAATTACTGTGTCAATATTACTCTTGAAATAGCTTTGCTAATGTTTGAAATAATTTATTTCCTTCAATAATATTTTCATGATTTTTTTATCTATAGTCTATTTTGCGAAGTCAAGAAATAATGTAGTTTTAAATTTTTTAATGAGTGACCAGATTTATAAAATCTTTACATCCAAACAATTATCACATCTCTTTCAAGAATATTTTGACTTGTTTTGAATTTTTATAAATATATATTTTCCTCTTATAAATATTTTGAATACATTCTTGTACACAATTATCTATTAGTAATTGAATATATGTAATTGTCTATTAGTAATTAGTTAGCAATGAAGAAGGGAGATGATCTGGTCAAGTATTAATTTGCACTTTGTAGGAGGATTGATTTGCACATCTATTTCATTTTAATTCTAGGTATCGCAACTTTTGACAGCTAATTAATTCTTAATAGTGTCCCTCTAGGTATTACTAAAGTTAACTTCAATTTTTTTTTTTGATAATCTATAGCCTCAAGATTAACATCTAATTCATGTAATGCAAAAAATCAAATAGGATTAGAAAACAACATCTGCACTGAAATCAATTCATCTAATGAAAGAAATCAAATGAGATTAGAAATAAACATCTATAATGAAATCAATGCATCTAGTACAGGAAATCAAATAAGATTAGAAATCCACATCTACACTAAAATCAATGCATCTAATGTAAGCAATCAAATAGGATTAGAAATCAACATCCACACTGAAATCAATACATCTAGTGCAAGCAATCAAATATAATTAGAAATCAATATCTACACTGAAATCAATGCATCTAGCACAAACAATCAACTAGGATTAGAAATCACCATCTACACTGAAATAAATGCATCTAGTGCAAGAAATCTTCTTCCCTCTCTCCCCCCTCCATCTAACCTTGAAAAATATTTTTAATAATTTACAACCTCAAGATTAACAACATCTAATCCATCTAATGCAAGCAATAAAATAGGATTAGAAAACAACGTCTACACTAAAATCAATGCATCTAATGCAAGCAGTCAAATAAGCCTATAAATCAACATCTACACTGAAATCAATACATCTAGTGCAAGCAGTCAAATATAATTAGAAATCAACATCTATGCTGAAATCAATGCATCTATTGAAAGAAATCAAATAGGATTAGAAAAACCATCTACAATGAAATCATTACATCTAAATCAATCAATCAAATAGGATTAGAAATCAACATCTACATTGAAAATCAATGCATCTAGTGCAAGAAATCAAATAGGATTAGAAATAATCATCTACACTGAAATTAATACATCTAGTTCAAGCAATCAAATAGTATTAGAAATCATTATCTATACTGAAATCAGTGCATCTAGCACAAAAATATTCTTCCATCACTCCCCCCTCCCTAAAATCCATGCATCTAGTGCATGTTAGATGATCCAAAATAAATATTATCATAGGTTATAAAGTTAGAATAAAATAATTATTAATTTAAGATATTAAATTAATAATTACAAATCTAGAATATTTAATTATTTAATGGAGACATTTAGAATTAGTATATTGTTGTAACAAGATATGACTCTACAAATGTGTCGTATCTTAAGCTCTAATTTAGGAGAATTTTTAGTAAGTTGTTTGAATAGCTTTTATTGTAAGTGGACACTTGTTATTTTATAAGTGATCTATAATTAGAGGTAGTTAGGACATTGAGCTTATAAATAGCTCATTGCAAGAGTGTTTTGTTGTTTGGGTGTAAACTCTTGCAAAATTCCAGATGTAATTGTTTTTCTTATTAATAAAATTACGTGCCTGAGGACACTTCTGCCATTATTGTGGTATCAAAGCTCCAGTAATGTTGTAGCTGATGTGAGGAGGAGATTTTAGCGCTACAGGCACATGGAAAACTCCATTAATTTGGTCAGTTAATATTTGGTATCTAATTTTTTATTTTTATTTTTATATTTAGCAGATTTAAAAATAAATAAAAAATTGCTTCAGCATAAATAAAAAATTGCTTCAACTATTTGTGGCGTTGGGAGTTTGAATCTAAGCATTGGAGTAGCCCGTGTGACTTGCTCTAGAAAACTAGCATCTGAAGTTGTGCTTACCTATTAGAGAAAGGCAATATTTACTCTCTGTCAGAATTAGAGGCATCGTGGACAGACGGTGATTTGTTCTTTGTTAGTCCACTCACTGGTATGATGCAAGTTTGTATGTGGTACGCTACAAGCACATATAACGCGAGTGCAATTTTTAACAACTACGTTGTTGCTCCTTCACCTGGTTGTTTTCTGTATTCATTTTTCCAGATCCCTAAATATCACAATTCGTAAATCGTCTTATCTTGAAATAATGGCTCATTTCAGTTGCTCACATTTTTTTTTATATATTGATCAATTACTGCTTTCTAGATAGGATTTTGAGCTAGAATGTAGGATTGAATGATTTTGTAATTAATTATAGTAGTTTTGTTTTAAGTTGAGATATTTAGGGAGAATGTCGACTAGATTAGAAATTCGATCCATTGTTTGAGGATCTGATAGTTAGAGTGGAGTTGTATTAATGCAAGCTTCGAATGATGTAAAATGGATTTTGACCAATTGAATTTAGATAATATTGATTAAGGAAAAGGGAGAATATCTATGTGTATTGGTCGATCCCGAAGGTACTGAGACCTCTGAAACCTTTCTATTCATCTAGAATACCTGTTTGTCTTTTAAACTCTGAATTTATACATATCTTTGTGCGTGCTTCGCATCGCTTTATTTCCTAAGTCTTTTAACAGTGATTCGGCCTAGTTTCCCAACAAATAATCTGTTAAAGCCCTTAACAGTCATTTGTATGTTTTAAATTCATATCGACATTCCCTTGTTTACAATTTATACATTGCTTTAGTCCTGCAAGCAAAATCTTAGTTTACACTGAGAAAAGGCGCAAAACACATAATTGGATCCAAAATCCAGACTTGAAATATTATATATGGGAATCTATACCCTATCGGGTCCATGAACAATATTGCATCGCATTGCTTCAATGGAGTGGAATCGGCTTATGGAACTGTCGAACTCCGATACCGCGATAATACCCAGATCCAAAATTTCATAAACAACGACTTATACTATATCGGGTCCGTAAGGATATTGCATCGGTGTTCTGAAGCGGAGGGAGCCTAGCTCGTGGAATGATGACTTGCGATATTGTGATGGGACAACGTGTGATTTAATCGCAACCGTTGGATCGCGATTAACTGCAGCCATTGGATTGCGAAGTGTAATTGCATTGGAAAAGTGCAATGGTGTTATAAAGCGGTTTATTGTGATTGCCGGGGAAGCGATCGCTGATAGTGTTATTCCATAAATGATGGAATTAAAGCGCGATAGTGTATTTTATGTGTATATTGCATTTTTTCCATTTTAACAGTGCCGATAGTGTTAAAGCCTCTGTGTTTTGATTATTGTTTCCAGTTGCCATTTGGCATGAGATTTGTGCGATAAACGTAGTTCTATGTGATTAATGAAAAGGACTAGTTATTGTGGGTGTTAAATGGGGAGTTAATAAAACAGTCAGTTCTTAAATAGATGACTGATACTCCGCTCGAGAAAGAAGAAGGGATTCCGCCTGAGTTAGAGGAGATTGTAACAGGTTTTGAGTGCTTGTCCTTAACGCCTGCACTTCGACCATCATGAATGTTCACGTACACCTAACGGTCTTCGAGGTCTTCCTTAAAAGTCCCTGCAAATTCTTCATTGACCTCTTGCCACTTCATTTTGATGTCCTTGTCTAGATACAACTTTGTATCTTCATAGATTGGTAGACTAGAGGACACTCGCTTAACTGTTGCTCGAGCTGCATTTCCATCAGTGTCCTGTGATCCTGTTCTCTTGGAGGCCATTGATCTGGTACTGCTAAGAGATGGATGAACACTTGAAATATCTAGAGACAAGCAACATGCATGGCAAGAAGTCTATCAGTGAAAACCAAAGCAAATTCGGGGAATGACACAGCACATACCTGAGGAACTGATAGGCAAGATTTCACAATTTATTCTAGGAGGTTGGGTGACTAGCTACCACAACTATGCAAAAGGTAGTCTGGGTTGTCTGGGAGGCAAGACTGGTTTCTGGTTGCTGAGATTGTGCAATGCGCAATTCCAGCTAGGAGTGACTACAGGCTCGGGGACTACATTGTGCAATTTTTTGGGCCAGCAGTCGATGTCCCTCAGAAATGAGATCAAAAATCCTGGAGGATGGTGCTGGGAAGAAATGCGTGTTTCTGGAGAGGAAGACAGAGCCTTCCTTCCCCAAATTGTGCAATGTTGTATCAGTGAAGGCAGAATCCAGGCCAAGGTTGGGCTGACTTGCCGATGGGCAACTGAAAGCAAATATGACAGTGAATGCATGGTGACACTAAGTGAAAGTAGAAGTGATTGACAAGGCATACAAAAGTGAATGAAAATTCAGTAAACAAATCAACATGCATGTGGGTGAAGCGAGTCTCTGAATCGGCGACCGTCTGTGCAAATTAGTTTCACGCATGCAACAATAGTGAGGTAGCAATGAAAACTGAAATAGAGCTACAAAAAGCTAGTATACATGTAAACGACAACAAGAGTTCAAAGAAATCAAGAAAATAACACCCACACAAGAGAATACACAAAAAGCGACAAAAATGCTGAAAAAGACAAGTTGAGGCCACTTACTCGTGAATAGCTGAGTCGGATGTGTCAAAGAGTCTTGAATGTGTTGTGGGATATCAGAGCTCCAAGATTGATGTGAAAAACTGAGCTCTGATGCGTCGAAGAAATATTTTTTGAGCTCATGACACGCATGCCACAAATCTAGGAAAATACGACACTTGGAGGAAAGTTTCTAAAACAAATTTGCATGTAACCTCCAACTACTAAACATAGCTCCCTAAATCATGGGATGCCTTTTGCATGTTTCCTTTTGCTATTTCGAGAAAAAGCAAGCTATGCATGCAAGTCAAGTTTCCTCAGTCCCGGGTGGAACTGGTCAACCAAACTGCTCATGCATGGAGCTGCTCAACTGCTTGAAGGAAATACGCATTTCTGGCTAGGAGCTGGGCTGGCTGCGTAGGAGATTTGCGCAATTTCTAGGCAGAGCAACTGATTGCTGCCCAAATTTGCACAAATTCTGGGTTGAGTAGCTCTGTTGGGGAAAATTGCACAATTTTCATTGTGAGTGTTGATTAGAAGAATTGCACAATTCTGGAGCCTAGCTGGTTTCCACACATGATTGCACAATTTCTGTAGGGAAGGCTGGTTTCCCTCTAGAAATGTGCAATTTCTTGGGGGAGTTGCTCAGCCTGTAGCTGGACCAAGTACGGATGATCATCCTATGAGGGGAATGCCTCAAGTTGTGATCGACAAGCTGCCTTTCTGCAAGCAAAACATTGAAGCTTGTGTACTTGACGAAGCAAGACAAAGTGCTGTGAAAGGTAGGTAGGGAGGCTCCAAAACGAAGCTAAGACAAAATTTTGGAGGGTGGTTGTAGCTGCTACAACACATATATAGTTGATTGTGCATATGCATGCTTTTTGTTATTTTTTATATTATTTATGTCTTGATATATATCAAAATCTTTAAATACTTCCCTCTTTTATTTCTTCTATAAGTTTTTTCTCCTTATCAATTTGAAAAAATAATTATATGGTGCACTATTATAGAATGAAACCTATAATATAAAAGAAAAATGAGTTTGATCATTTTAATACCCTTTTATGTGGTGCTAGCAAAAGGATTTGTAATTTCAACGGTATAATGAATTTGATAATTAAAATAAAATAATATAAAATAAAATAAAGATTATAAATTTTGAGAAAGAGATGTGTGCATAAGAACAATGTGTTCACAACATTTCTACAAATGTTCATAGAAAGTTCTATCATTAAGGTACTCAAAGTTAGCATTAATAGGAACCTATGTTTCTGTATTCAAGCTTAGGTGATCCATAATGAATTAAACAAAGTCTTTCAGCAGAAATCACATTAGAGAATTTTTTTGTTTGGCCGACGTGTTTCGAACCAACAAGTGTGGTTCAACATTAATAGGAACCTATGTCTTATATTTTGCTTGAAAAATAAGATAACACCATTAGGAAAAATCAAATTTGACATACTTATATACAATTTCTATAAATAAAAACTATATATTTGAAAAGCTAATTCATTTTCCTACATTTCATCTTTTCATGCCATATTCAAGTTCATTGTATAACTACCTTGAATCATCCATCCAATTTAATAGATTGTTGTTCTCCAGGTTTCTATTTCCACTAAAGATTCATGGGAGACTGTCATTAACTTGCACCCACCCATATGCCAACACTTTTTACATGACACAAACTTTTATGTTTGTAAGTTTATCATGGTGATAGACTTAACCAAGGTCCACAAATGCTAGGATTCTCGTAAATTATATCGCACCAAGATTTTTGAAGTCCTCCGCTTTACGAACTTTTCTTGATAACTTGTATAAAGAGAAATTGTGATGGTGGAACATTTTGAGATTTTCCAATGACAAAGATATTCCACATAACAAATTGTTGCAAGAAATGTCTGTCTTTAAGACTTTGAAGTTCATGTGTAACTATAATAGAATCTTCAAATGCGTTATGGGAAAAATTAAGGTATTCTAGTTCCTTGTAACTTTAGAGTGCACTTAGATGGTAGAAAATTAACTTATTTTTAAAAACATAAATGGCTTGGAAATCTAAATATTTAAAAGATGGAAAGGCAAAGCTAAATTTTTAAGCTTTGCAACGTATGGATGCATTTTCGAGCTGAGCTTTCTAATGGGTATATTTGTATTAAATTCATGAATTTCCCTATGTTTGCATACTTGATAATTAGTTATGAGAAATAATTATATATCTTAGTTATTGTTGGAATTCAGAGGCACAACAAATCAATTAAAAACACACAGCAGAATCACATATAACACAGTATTTAACATGGTTCACCCAACCAATATGGGCTACGTCCACCAAACATAGGCATCAGGAATATATTAATCAAATTGGAGATTACATCAAGAAATTCTCATAAAGCCTCTCACACTCTTAGCAAACCATCCGAATGATTGCCTGTTATATAGCATAGAGAATCTAACAACCTCATAACTCCCTCACATCAAATATAGGAGGCATTAACTCCCTCCCAACAACCTGGAGTTAATCTAGGACCTGAATTCTATTGTTGTCATTAGCTGAGATTTTTCCTATTTTTCTACAAACAGAAAATATCAACAATCTCCACCTTGACAACAATTCGCCTGATGCCCTGTTATTATTATTTTATCTTTTCTGCAAGCCAAGAGAAGCCAAAAACCAGCGTAGCTTCTCCAACAAAACGGGTTTCGTGAACATGTCTGCACAGTTCTCCTTTGTATGCACCTTTTCAGAGACTCCCCTTTTAGTGATAACCTGTCTTACAAAATGGTACTTAATTGGAATATGCTTTGATTTACTATGATAGGCCGGATTCTTAGCCAAATGTATTGCACTTTGACTATCACAAAGTAACCTGATGTTGTCCTGTAACCTACCAAACTCACCAAGCAAACCTTTCAACCAAACCGCCTCTTTGCAAGCATGAGAAGCAGTAATGTATTCTGCTTCAGTAGTGGACAAAGCAACAATGTTCTGTAGCTTTGACATCCAGCTGATAGCTCCACCTGCAAGAGTAAAGACGTACCCTGAAGTTGACCTTCTCTTATCCAAATCATCTGCAAAATCGGAATCAACATATCCGCAAACAAATTCACTACTCTTATTGTAAGAAATACAATAACTACTTGTGCCTCTCAAGTACCGAAGCACGCATTTCACTGCTGACCAGTGTTCTTTACCCGGATTTGCCATGTACCTTCTGACAACCCCAACTGCATGTCAAATATCTGGTCGAGTACAAACCATCGCATACATTAAACACCCTACTACATTGGCATATGGAATTCGAGACATATAATCCTTTTCTTCATCTGTATTAGGACATAAACTCGAAGAAAACTTAAAATGGGAAGCTAAAGGGACTGAAACAGGCTTCACATTATCCATACCAAACCTCAAAAGTATTTTCTCAATATACTTTTGTTGTGATAGCCATAGCTTACCATTGCTCCTGTCTCTGGAAATCTCCATGCCCAAAATCTGTCTTGCTGCTCCTAGATCTTTCATATCAAATGTCCTTTCCATCTGAGCCTTCAACCTGTTGATTTCTTCTATTCTTTTGCTTTCTAAAAGCATGTCGTCAACATACAATACCAAGATAATGAATATGCCATTATTCAACTGTTTAAAATAAACACAATGATCATATTCACTTCTAACATATTTCTGAGTCAACATGAAAGAATCAAACTTCTTATACCACTGCCGAGGCGACTGCTTCAGGCCATATAATGACTTCTTGAGCCTGCAGACAAATTTCTCATTGCGATGCTGAACAAACCCTTCCGGTTGTTCCATATATATTTCCTCATCTAAATCACCATGTAGAAATGCAGTCTTAACATCTAACTGCTGCAACTCTAAATCAAGCAAAGCCACTAATGCTAACACAATTCTAATTGAAACAATTTTAACCACTGGCTAAAAAATCTCATGAAAGTCAATACCGGCTTTTTGAGAAAACCCTTTGGCAACCAGTCACGCTTTGTACCTGTCTTTCGTATCATTCACACCTCGTTTCAGCTTGAAGACCCATTTACACCCCACAGTTTTCCTGCCTTTCGGAAGCTCCACTAGATCCCATGTGTCATCCTTATTTAAGGCCATTATTTCGTCCTTCATGGTTGCTTTCCACTTGTCACTTTTCGAACCTTCTATTGCTTCCTAATAGCACAGAGGTTCATTGTCATTAGCAGTAAATGCAACAGAAGTGACATAATCATCATACCTTCTCGGTGGTCGTTTAATTCTTGTCGACCTCCTTAAGGATGTTTCTGGCGCTTCCTCGATTGGCTGACTACCACCTGTAGGATCTTCTTGCCGATCAGTATCTCATACCTGTTCATGATCTAAACCTGAACCCTGTTCATGTTCTGATTCTGAAACCTGTTCATGACTAGTATCTGAACTATGGTCATCATGACTATCGTTAGAAGTGCTATCAAACTGAATGTGCTGAAAGTCAGATACATCATCATGTTTCAATCGACTATCTACATCTAACTGTACAGAGAGGATTCATTAAACTTTACATCTCTGTTGATGATGATTTTGCGGGTATTAGGATCCCACAATCTATATCCCTTTGTTCTAACACCATACCCAACAAAGATATACCTTTTAGACTTTGGATCTAGCTTAGTTTGCTGATGTTTAGGCACTAGAGCATATGCATCACAACCAAACACTCTGAGTTTAGAATAGTCACAAGGGTGTTCTTTCCATACCTCTTGCGGAATCTTATAGTCTATAGCCGTTGATGGAGATCAGTTTATCACATAACAAGTTGTTGCCACCGCTTCCGTCCACAACTCCTTCTGCAACCCGGCATTACTCAGCATACTCCTTGCTCTCTCTAGAAGAGTCCTGTTCATGCGTTCAGCAACTCCATTTTGCTGAGGAGTATAAACCATGGTCTTATGCCTCTCGATCCCTGCATCCTTGCAATAGCTGTCAAACTCCTTGGAAGTAAACTCACCACCACTGTCAGTTCTTAAACACTTTATTGTTCTACCAGTGTCGTTTTCTACCAATGCTCTAAACTGCTTGAAAACTGAAAAAACATCAAACTTTCTTTTCAACATGTAGACCCAAACCCTCCTAGAAAAGTCATCAATGAATGATACAAAATAAGATGAACCACCATATGAAGTTGTAGGGGTTGGTCCCCAAACCTCTGAATGCATATAATCAAGTATGCCTTTACTAGTATGTTTGTCTGTTTTAAACTTTTGTTTACTTTGTCTTCCAAACAGACAATGCTTACATAAATCTAATTTTCCAAACTTCAGTTTTGGAAGTAACTTGCAATCAGCCAAAATTTTTAATCCTCTTTCACTCATATGCCCCAATCTTTGATGCCATAAGTGAATGGAACTACTGTCATGGTCAGACACAGTAGACACAAAAGTTGACCCTCTACCTCCTTCTAATTGAAATAGATTTCCTACTTTCTTAGCTTTCATAACTAGTAAAATGCCTCTGTAAATTTTCATTACTCCACCTTGAATTACAGTTTTATATCCATTTGAATCAAGTGCTCCTAATGAAATCAAGTTTTTCCTTAAATCTGGTACATGCCTCACATCAATTAATATTCTAGTTGTTCCATCAAACGTTTGTAGTTGTATGCTCCCAATCCCAACAATATTACATGTTACATCATTACCCATGTACACAACTCCATCATTAATTGATTTATATTCCTTAAACCCATTCTTTATGGATACACATGTGGTTGATGCACCGGAATCTAACAACCAATGTTGACCATGATTTGACACATTAACTGATAATACTTCATCACTCATACCTGAACCAGATGTCGAACCTGTATCTGTCGTATTTTCCTCCTTCTTCTCTGTCGAAGACTCTGCTTTTGAAGTTTGCTGCTAACGCTTCCAGCAGTCCTTCTTTAAATGGCCCGATTTGCCACAAAACCAACACTTTAGCTTACTCTTCTTCCCTTTTGACTTTGAATGTGAGTCGCCCGGCTTCTTGGGGCATATTTCTTACGAACGAACTCTAACCATCATAGCTTCTGATGTAGAGGTTTCGAAATGCGACTTCCTCCTTGTTTCTTCCGATAATAAGGATGCAACTACATCATCAAACTCAATAGTTTCTGATGAACTAAGACTTATAGAAGTAACAAAATGATCCCATGACTCGGGCAACGAGCACAATAAAGTAATAGCTTTATCCTCGGATGGTATTTTTACTTCTATACTTTGTAATTGCATAAGAAGAGTATTAAAAGCATTTAAATGATCAGCAATCGATGTACCTTCCTTCATTCGCAAACCGTACAACTGTCGCTTCAGGAGAATCCTATTGGTTAAGGATTTGGTCATGTACAGTTTCTCCAGTTTCGTCCACAAACCAGCAGTTGTTGTCTCCGACACAATATTAAACAGAACATCATCAGCTAGACACAGTCGAATAGCACTAATCGCTCTTTCATCCATCTTGGCCCACTCACTATCTGTGGTGTTGTAAGGTTGTTTGGCCTTTCCCAACAACACATTTGCCACACCATGTTGGACAAGTAAATCATGCATTTTTACCTTCCAGATCTCGAAATTATTCTTGCCATTAAATTTCTCAATTTCAAACCAGGCACTTTGAGTTTTCACCATTTTGTATCAAAAAACACAATAATCTCCAATACCAATGTTTAAATACCAGCAATTTAAAAAAAAATTGCCTATACCTTTGTTTTTACACAACAAAGAAAAACTACCTATGCCTCTGTACTTTTTCCTTTTAAAAAAAAAACTGCCCTTTGCACTTATATTACTTTTCTTTTAAAAAAAAACTTTCCTTTTACTTGTGCAAATTCTGCCCCACAAAAAACAAAATACATACACTTGCCTTTTATTCTAATTTTCCTTTATTTAACTGTTTAAACAACCAGCAAATATGTAGTAATCTCAGTGCTGTAATATCAATATCATATCTCATCATATGAGTGACTAATATATTTTGCAGATGTGACTCGCAACTAATACAATAGGTGAAGGATTTGCGCTCTTGCCAAATTCAATGCTCACTTCTACATGAATTTTCAGCTCTCATACATCAGAGGTGGTGGTTTTCTTTATAATTCCCATTGGTATTTGCATCGAGTATTTTACTTCACTTGCTAGCGCAATTAACATTTCCAGCTACTCATCTAAGGTGTGGGGTATCGATCAATCTGTATGGACCCATGTTCCATGTCTAAATTATTCTTTCATACCCATCGATGGCTGCCTTTTCTTTCATACGGGAATCCTCTATACATTACAGAACTGGTATACGCAACAGTATACGCCCACAGAACTGCTACACAAACCTCTTGAAGAGAACTGAATAAAAAAAAACTGTTATGAACCTGAACGCTGGCTATAAACCCACGCAGAACCAATTTCACGCACAGCAGATACCAAGTATATCCCTCATACACACCAGGTATATAAAAAAAAAAACGGTTTATAGAAATACACAGCACCAAATTAGATGCCCATTGAACTCACAATGCGATTTTTTATGGATCAAACATTCATTCCGAGGTTCTCTTTCAGAAACAATCACACATTCAAATGTATAATATAGATTTATTAGTGAGTTACCATAAAGCCTGTGCAAATTCCTTTCAATCGTAGTTGCTGACTCCAGCTAATTCTTATAGACGCCCTCAGCTTTCGCACCTCTGCTCCAGTCTCACGACACAAGCCACTCCAGCCTTTACTCAACGCAAAGTTGCAGATACAGCTCCGCGCAATACAGATCCAGCAATATACAGCTCCACGCAAACGAACAACAACCAAACTCCCTCAGCGCTCCACTTTGAGCTCTAATACCAATTGTTGGTCCCAGATGCACAGCTAAATCAAATAAACACACAGCAGAATATCAAGCACGTATGACACATTTTTTAACGTGGTTCACCCAACCAATCTGGGCTACGTCCACCAAACATAGGCATCAGGAATTTGTTAATCAAAACAGGAGATTACATCATGAAATCCTCACAAAACTCTCACACACTCTTAGCAAACCATCTGAATGATTGCCTGTTATATAGCATAGAGAATCTAACAGCCTCATTAACTCACTCACATCAAATATAGGAGGCATTAACTTCCTCCCAACAACCTGGAGCTAATCTAGGAACTGAATTTCTATTGTTGTCATCAGCTGAGATTTTTCCTATTTTTCTCCAAACAGAAAATCTCAACAGAAAACAATTTTTACCTTCAGTCATCCGTGGAGTAGATTTCAAACAACGAAATACTGATGTTGAGAAATTTTGATCAATCTGAAATTCCGCTAACTCATTCCTTAATGTTAGAAATACTTCCCTAGATAAAGGATTTGCCACACACCCTATCGTTGGTGATTATCATCAATGCTCTGAAATCTGGATTCTTTGGCAGTGAAGTCGCTTTTAACTTTGAAGCTCAGGATCTTGAACAATGGAGTTGTGAGGTGCTAGAAAGAGCAGGACAAGCATGTATTCTTTCTAAACTGAAGAAAATGGAAAAACTATGTAGATTTCCCCAAAACAGAGCATATAAAATGTATTTTGATTATCAACTTGAAAATGAAAATATCATAGAAGTGAAATGTAATATGGGAGTACAAAAAATTCAGCCATATGCAACATAAGAAGAAATTATGTCAAAATTCCATACCATAGGTATTCCACCAAAATAGTTGCAACTCATTCATTAATTTCTACCAAATACTAATTACACTAGTGTCTCTGATCAATAGCAAAACATCCAACTGATTCCAACCCTTCTTACTTCAAATGATGAAGTATTTATACAAATTCTAAACTACAGTATCTTGATAAAATTCTCAAGATCTTTTTACAGATATCCTAAACAGTTTTTCACAAATAGAAATGAAATGTAGGACATTAAAAATTAATGTATCTACTTGGCACTATCATTATGTATATTTGTTGTCAAGGAAGAGAAATTTGTATTTGATTGCAACTCTTAGTTGATGAGGTGGTTAACTATCTTTGAACATTTTCCTCCCGAAATCCTGCAAAATAAGGTCCAGGCATCACTTTGTATATCTCAACCCAAGATAGATATATAAAACATGAGAGAGGTTATTGTAGATAAATATAACCTTGAGATAAACCTCTCTCCGTTTCCAAAAATTCAGCTCCAAATCTTCCCAATAGTCTCTAAAACAAGGTTACTGAAATAGGTCTGACTTTGCACAGTCCTAACAATAGGCTGTAACGATGTACATGTATCTCTCATTTTATAATATATGTGTAAATTTTGAAGTATTTTATTGTAATTTGGCATCCTAGGAACACAAACCTCCTCCAGTTTCTCAATATTAATCTCTAATTGTCCACAATATGTTTTGCAATAGTATGGCTAAATAGGAAACTTTGGGAAAATATGTTTGCAAAGATTCATTTTTATATCCCAAACCATAATAGATGTTAGAAAACTAAGAGAGGTTTTTGTACATGAGGATGTTTTCAGAAAAAAAACACTTTCAGTTTCTGAAAATTCATCCTCATTAGTTTGGAAACCATGTTCGAAATCAATATGGCGTATAGGAAAAAGCATAGTTTCAACTAATCGTGAGATAGATGAATGTCGTGGATGCGGGAGGTGACATGGCAGTTGGGGAATGGAGGGTAACATAACTAGGAGTGCATGGGAAAAGGTCAAGGGAGGTATATGGAGTGTAGGAGAGTGAGTTTTTTTTACTAGTGCTGAGATTGCAACAAGATGATGGAGCTTAGTGAAAAGAGTCGCCTTCACTAAGTGGGCCCGCAGGCTATTTTTGGCGCAAGTCTATTTTTAGACTATGTCTATTTTTAGACATATGGATCATGTCTATGGATTGCAGGTTGTTGTTTATGGATGATTGATCAAGTTGGGAAAAATAGATGGACTTCTATTTTAGACCACAGCGGAGTGACACCACAGCGGAGTGACTGCTCAGTCTAAATATAGAACAGTCAAATATTATTAGCTCATAATAATATTTAGACTATAAACTTTGTCTTATTCTCTTGGAGCACTTCAGGATGAGCTACGGATGTGGTACATGCAGATCCCAGAAGGAAATACGTGGTTACCTATGGGATGACTAATATTTGCATGCAGGACTTCAGTTAGAACTCAAGTGAGTTGAGTTTAGTGGACTGGAGGTGCAGTTGATGGAGTTGTGTTCAGTTTAGCTTTGTTAAACTCGTTGTATTTAGTCTAACTGGCAAATAGACTAGAGATGAGTTGGGTGAATTAGTTATTAATTAATTCACAAGTTATTAACTCATAATACAACTAATGAATACATCAGTTAACTCAGTTGCATGTCAGTGCATGTTCAGTTCAGCAGGGACAGGTGTTAGAGAATCAGATTGCTATCAGTTGTGACTATAGTTGTGCATCAGATCTTGCACAATCAAGGGATTGAGTATGCCAATGAGTTTGCCCACGTATTTTCCCACATTGTAGCTTGTGCTCACGTGATTTAGCCAATCAAATACGTGGTTGCCTTGGAATCATCATCAGTTCTTGAGTAGGTATTGAGCAGCGGAGGCAGGCAAGCAGCGAAGAGATTTAAGCCAGTGATTGATTCAGATCTGAGCTGTATTGTGTGTAACAAGGTGGAGCTGGTACTGGATTGCTTGTGATAAGCATTGTACTTTGTAATGTTACATGACTCAATCATTAATATACAGATAGTTTGGGTTTTTAGCGAGATTCTTTACCCGGGATACATACTATGTTAATATGTGAATGCTCTTGATGTTTTATTGTTATTGATGCTGCTATATTGATGATCAACGTAGAGGAGCTTATGTATTGTGTATGTGTTCTGCAATAGTACATGATCAGGATACTCTCTGTTGAATATATGTTAAATTATTCAAAATTTCTACATGGTATCAGAGTTGTTGATCATCAAATCTACTATTCAGGAAGTGTTTTCATTCTATTTCTCTAGGCAGAGCCTATAATCAGGCCAGGTAGCCTCTGGATTCATCCTTCCTTTGGAAGGTGAAATATCCGGTCAAAGCCCATACATTCAATCTCTGTACGAGAAATATTGTGTTCTCACGAATCTTAGATCCGAGGTGGTTGAGTTGGTTGCTGGTGGAATTCGAATTTGCAGCAGTGTTTTCTTGGTGACAACGCAGCAATGTCTTTCAACGGATTGCGATTGGAGTATGCTCTTGAGGGCAGCTCAAACTATATTGCATGGAAGGACAGGATGGAGGCAGTATTGGATGATAACGGGCTGAAGGAGTTCATAGACATGGATATCCCAAAGCCTACTGATGCTACTCAAGCTGATGCTTGGCAAAAGAAGATTGCAAAATGTCGAAGGATTCTATTGGAGGGCGTGAAGGATCACATTGTGTCCAACCTCCATGCAAAGGCTACTCCATATTTGATGTGGAAATCATTAACAGAATTATTCCAAAGCAAGAGCGATCAGAGGAAGCTGGCGCTCAAAGATAAACTCAGAAACATCAAATGCGAGAAGGGTGACAGTATTCCCAAGTATCTCACGAAGTTCACTCAGTGTCGAGATGAACTGGGAAGTGTGGGGGTTACTGTCGATGATGAGGACTTGGTGAGCTTGGCTCTCCTTTGTCTTCCGAAGAGTTGGCATTCCTATCAGGACTCTGTCAATGGTCGGGAGAAGTTGCCAGGATGGGAAAGACTATGGTCAGATCTTGTGCAGGAGGAGATCAGGCGGAGTACCAGGGACGGATCTTCGTCAAAGGAAGCTGATGAAGAGAATTGTGCTTTGGCTGCCAAAGAAAAGAAAGGGAAGAGCAAGAAAGCTTCTCAGTCTGGTGCGAAAGGCAAGAAGCAGGATATGTCCAAAGTGAAGTGTTTTCACTGTCACCAGCACGGACACTATGCCACAAATTGTCCGCAGAAGAAGAAGAACAAGCAAGCTGCTGGATCTGCAGGGGGAGAGGCTTTAGCTTCTCAGTTTGAGCTTGATTTTTCATTGATCGCATGCTTGGTTTCAAGTGTGATGGGATCAGTTTGGTTCTTGGACAGTGGTGTGTCTTTTCACATGACGGGAGATAGAGATTTGTTCTCTGATCTGGAGGACAAAGATCTTGGAGTGCACATCGAGATGGGCGATGATGTTAGATACAGTGCGACCGGTATCGGTACCATTTCCTTTGAGAGGGAGTCTGGTAAACCCTTTGTATTGAAGGAAGTCATGCATGTTCCAGGATTGAAGAAGAATCTCATCTCAGTGGCGATGTTAGAAGACAAGGGGTATGATGTTGTTTTCAGCGAGGGAAAAGCCTTCCTGCGCAGCAAGACAACTTGTGAGACCCGGAAGATAGGGGTTCGAGTGAGAAACCTTTATCAGTTGCATGTAGATGGATGCGCAGCAATGGCAGGCAAGGCAGAAGGATTGGTGAGCCGGGATGAT
>APFE031742410.1:0-32427 GCA_000404065.3 Pinus taeda | reverse complement strand
AGTGGATAATAAAATTAAGCTTCTTAGGTGGAGGAAACAATTTGAAATGCCAAAGTGGAAATACTGGAAGTTGCTCTCAATCATGGTGTAAAGAACAAGAAAGAGGAGATGGACATCAACGTAGTTTGGCATAATAATAGGAGCCACATATTTGAATCTTGAGGCCAAGAATATCTAGAACATGAAGCAAATATGAGAAAATCAGATCCACAAGCGGGGCTGCCGGGTTGTAGTTTCTCTTAATAACTTTATGATGTAATGCATGCATATTTTGTTGCTAAGTGTCTTTTGTAGGATGTATGGTAGATAACAATGTTGGAATGTAAGAAAAAGAAATTATAGAAGTAGGGAAAACTCTGCTTGGAAGGGATTGGACAATGAAATATTTGAAATGAAAGGTATTGACCTAGAATCTAGTTTTTCTTCTTTTTAATATAATCCCTATCTATTTCATTAAGAAAAAAATTTGAAAAGCATATACATTTATTTACCTTACTATTTCAAATAATTCATCAAGTATATTATGTTGGAACTACCAAGAGGGGGGTGAATAAGAACATCAATAGTTCTGATTACAATTAGTATTTATTAATTTTTAGAGCATTACATAATAATGAAACATCAACACATAGAAATAACAATGCACACAAATTTTTTAGGTGGAAACCCTTCCGAGAGAAAAACCAACAAACACTTCTCTAATATGATTTATGAGCACAATACATCGACTCCAATTGAAAGGGAAGCACCAACCCCCTAGAACTCTGGAAAAAAATTCTAGTTTTATCAGGCAACTCCAACTCCTGAAAGGATGCTCCTACACCCTGTTTTACCAGCACCCACTGGAAGGATGCTCTACTACCCTGCAAGCTCCAACTTTCCCTTGCACCACCCTACCACCCTAAGGTGTTTTTGGGATACAACTTGAAGGTGACTTAAAACACATGCCTTGCACCACCAAACCACCCTGAAATATAAATTAGATAAAAAATTATGGGCTCTCATACCAGGGTTAATGACCCACTTAAAATATATTTAGTGAAACCCTACAATGACACCCTTACCACTGAATGACAATGAAAACCTTACTGCTGGACTCCTTCATTTGTTGTAAAATGATAAGGACAATGTAGCAATAGACTACTGACCTTCTTCAATATTGATGAATGCAAAATATTATTCAATCTCATATTGATGCAATATTTATGTGACAATAAATAATGTACTTGATGCCAAAACTAGCTTAACTGCTTATTCTATCCTCAACATAGTGAATCTTATATTGAATCCTAATGATCACTCTTTTCAAACCCTTATTGCAAACCATACAACTGCAAAATGAATATGACGATGAAACCCTTACTACTACAATATGATAATGAGATTGTTGTCAATGAGACTCTATTGACTGTGAAAATTCCTTGAATGCAAATACTAGATATTTATCTGTTAACCATTAGTGTTTATTTGTCTTCTATTATTTACTTACAAACAATAATGATAAATTGACAATTGCATTGTTCACAATAAAAAAACCATGGAAATATAAATTACAAAAATGAGAAATATATGCAGAGACAAAAATTGACACTGTTATTTTTGGACAACTGCCCCTACCCAAAGTGAAAATGAGTGTAGTAGATCATTATTTCTTCAGAAAGTTCAAGAGTAAAATAATATACCTTCCAAACTGGCAAGGCTTTGACAATATTCAACTGGAAAAATTAACTGGAAGACACCCTTATCTCCCTCTGCAACTGATTTAGCCCTCACTCGCAAACTCACACTTCCTTTGCGGCTCGCTCTAAAGTTTAGAAATGTGCATTTCTTGTGCATATAATTTCGTACAACTTTGAAACTACTTCCAGGCGATATGTCTAGCCTCTCTCTGCCTCTGGAATCAATTTTCTCTGCCTCCGAGACATTGATCCGAAAGATGACAACTAAAATGAGTCTCTTCTAGCAACTCGCATTAGGTAACTAATTATTTGCATTGTTGTTGTTACGGGAATAAGTACCCTAGGGCTTTGGGTTGAAACCCCAACAGAGCAAGAGCAAATTACAGTAAGAAACACTCATACAACTTCGGAAACATGCTTATATAAACAAACTACGCGATAGCGACCATACTTAGATGTCCTTCGTTTGGGTAGTTCCAGTAGGGTTCAGACCCTATGTGACTCCTGATAATCTTCGAATCTGCAAATCAACCAATCCGAACATACATAGTAGCATATAGATAAAGCATTTTAATGAAATCAACTTTATATCATATAAGCAAGATGATTAATTATACATCAAAATGACATTCATACATGAATTACAATAGTATTTGATGCATAAACAAAGTTAATCTCAGGAACAAGATAGTGTTTCTTTTTATTGTAGAAAGCTATAACCAACACAGAGAGAATTCACCTGAGTCTTCTTCTTCTAGCTCCAAGCAGAACCATCCTCCAGATCCGTCTAGTCCCAGTCTTCAACAGCCTCCTTCAATAACCAATACCATGATATCTCAAGCAAGTGGGAGAATATCAACACTCAAGGAAACAAGGGTTTTCTGAACTTGGGGAAGTGCTTGAAGCATAGGGATACTTCAGACTCAGTTAGGGGATAATCTCAATATAGTAATTCTATCTCTTCTCCTCCTTAAGTCCTTCCCATAGATGTCTATTTATACTTCTCCCAATTAGTTTTTTAGCTGGGAAACAGTTGGGCCATGGGCACTAGGAGGTCATCAATAGGTAAAACCTATGAACTCTACCCATAGTTAAGGAAATGTATATGTGTATATCCAACACATATACATGGTTGGATATAAACTAAACCGCGTGTACACGCTTTTATCACAGGGCAAAGTAGTGTACAGGGAGTAAAACATTGTTTTTAAAATATTTGGACCAAGTCTGGAAGGAGGGGTTGCCCTAGGCCATAAACCAAGCATCACAAATACCAAGGGTCATATTTGGAGCTATAATAGATGCTCCCTAATATATGTGGTCAGAAGAGGTACATGATGGCTGAATTATATTAAGTATATGGAAAGGAAACCTGTCAAAACTGAGAAGGACTTCACCAGATTTCAGCCTGCCACGCCATCAAAAAGAGATCAGAAAGAAACAACTGTCTGAGGCAGGCATACCCATGCTCAAAGAATGTAAAGCATGTTTACATATAAAGTACAAGTAGATCCACTATGTATACAAGTATAAAAGACTAAAAGTACATAATGGATCATCTGATCGTGATCGAACAAGTACATGTCTAAATATCACATATAAGAAGATGATCAATGAAGCTAATCACTGATTTCAAAAACTGATCCCAATAGTACCAAATGAACATGATGGAATAAGATGATACGACATCGCAACTCAGATGCCAGCATATAAGATGTTACTGTGAAGGACTACAACATATAATGTGGATGGTGTGGACTAGTAGTAACAAGAGCAATTGACAAGTGAACCAAAACATGTTGATGCAACCCTAGGTCTTCACTGACTGTCGTGGTACATTTCTACACAATGGGAATAAATGATCTTAAGTCGACCATGTGAGAAATCATTTGATTACCAGTCATTGATGTATACCATTAACAAACACGAGACTACTCATCGATAATGATAATGAGAGTCAAGGTACCTAGTACAATCTAACAAGTGCGAATGAATGAGCTGAAGATGAACACCTAGAAGAATCTATCAATTAGGGGAGAATGGTGGTTTCCCACTGTTGATAGTGAAGGAATCTGCCACTGATGACTGCAAACCCCACGTTACTGCCAAATGGACTCTAGATCTTTGCCCCAGAGCAATGAGTCATAGTCGATAGGAAAATATCTGCTAGAAGGAAGGCAATAAGGCATCCTTCATCAATCTAGTGCGAGTGTAACCCGTAGGCCAATAATGTGGAAGGAATCAGATGAAAAAATATGTAGTAACCCGACCGAAGCACATTTCCAGTGTACACAATATGTAGCTAGCGCACGATAGAAACCCTTTGAACCAACCAATAATGAAAACTGACACAGAGGCGAGGAATCCACCAATAGGGTCAAATGGAAACCAAGGCACTACACGAATCCCAATGTGTGATAATGAAAGATGATGTCAAACACAAGGGAAACCACTCAGTCAAAGACCCATGATCCTAATCAATGTTGAGAACAAGGTGACCTATAAATAATGAAAATAGTGTCAGGGTGCAGCTCTAGGCCTGCCCTCAGAGCAATATGTCATCATCGATAAGGACAAGACCTGCCAACAAGAAGTCAATGGAGACCTTCTCAAACTAGCACGAGGAAAAGACTAATATAACTGATGTGATGACGAATATCACACTGACAACCAGGGATGGCTGGCTGAAAAATAGGTCAAGAGACACCGCAGAGAGGTCGACTTAGGCTTACATCCCTTGAACAAAAGCACGACTCAGTGATGACTACATGGTAGCATATGATAACTTTGTATAAGTTCGTCATGCAGGAGGCACGAGCGAACTCTCCATATGATTGGAAGAGGTAACCAATTGGAGGAGAACTGACTCAATAACAAGGTTAAGGCATACCTAAGTCAAACTAAATCCTGCCCAAAATGGAGGAGAGACTTTCTCTTGATTGATTTGTTCAAGGGTGACACAACTGACTCTAGATGCCAACAATATATGGAAATGTTGTTCAGTTCCCGCTCTTTTTGGAATATATATTTTTTTTTTGAATTTTATTTAAGTTGGAAAAAGAATAAAAGAATGCTATAATATAGTGGAAAGAATGAGTGTCAGAGAAATAGATGTCTAGTTCCTGGGATGGGAACAATCCAATGGTCAATGCAGGGAGGTGAAACTGGTCAATGACACTCAAAAGGATCTTCCTTCCACGGGTCAAAGGGTGTGTCGAGTTGCAGAAGCTAAGTGATTGCATGGTTGATCTTGTAGAAGACATGGTCAAATAAGTGGCTTAAGCATGAGTCCAAGTGAAGCCGGCTCAAGGCTAAAAGGTGCAAATAGTCAAAATGCAATGCAACAATACAACTCAACACAAAGGAGCCTCTAGGGTATAAGGCTAGAAATAAGGGTAGAAGTAAAGAGAATGTGTCTTCAATGCACAAGTCATGGCGGGACTAAAGAGGACTCCCGAGCCTACTTATTAAAACAGCATGGGCAACCAATGTCAGTGAGGTTCTAACTACGATGCCCATGTAAATGATGGTTCTACCATTGCATCATGATTTAAAAAATCGGCGAGTGAACATGGTTTGCTAACCAAGACACGATGGGGTCGACCCTATGGCTAATGTATCGTTGAACGGAGGCTAGTATGCAAGGTTCAATGGAAAAAATGGGTTCCCTAACCTATATTCCAGTAAGTGAACGATACCTGCCATGATGGGTCAACGGTCATGGGACTAAAATAAGATCTTGAAGAAGTGTCCAGAATATCCTGAAACGATAACCCATTCTCGACAATCAAAGCCACAATTCAAAAAATTCATGAGACGAAAAATCAAGTTTTGAGAAAAAATCTTAAAATTTCAAAGCTATATATTGACTTTTAGACTCACAAAGTTTTCATTTGCATTTGGAAAAAAGTTATGGATCAAAAAGGAGCAAACTTGCCTCTGAAGAATTCAACCGTTCAAATCGCGCCAAAGTTACCAGGTAACCCTCAAACCATACTTGCAATGTTTTGTAATGATTTTTAGAAGTTTTAATTAAGATTTGACTGTGCGAATTCTTGTCAAAAAATCCAACTCTGCGTACACGCAGGTTGGCTGTGACCAACTCGTGTATATGATGACCCTACACGCGACTGTGTGTAAAGGGAACCCGCGTGTACGTGAGTTGAAATTCAAGCTCAAATGCTAACGGTTGAAACTCATTTCCTTTTAGGGTGACTATCACATGGAGAGAGAGAGAGTATACCACAATTGACAATGAGGTAATGAATGACCAAACTACTAGAGGCATTGAGAGGGTGGGCTTGTTGAAGTTCTTCAAAATGCCGAACATGAAAGTGAACACACGCTTGCTTGAGTTATTGATCCACTACTGGAGTATGGAGGATGACGCCTTCATGATACATTAGATGCCTCTCATGATTGAGGTGGAAGACATCTACTTTATCACAGGTGTCTCCCGAAGAGGGGAGGTTGTGCATTCAACCGACCAGACACGAAGTAGTCTTTCAGTAGAAGACTATGTACACATACACTGTCCTGGGCATCCGGAAAAGTTTGGAAGTCGGATTCCAATCAAACATGTGGATAGTTTATCTCTCAGGATTCTGTTGTTTACCATTGCCAGGGTAAACATATCAACTTCACTACATTAGGCTTCACGGGTGTCCATGAGCCTGGTAGTGGAATGCCTAACCATTGTGTTCAATTGGTGCACACCTCTTCTAACAACCATGAAGAGCCAACTGACGTCCATTCAGAAAGGTCACACTAAAAACTTTGGATATGGGACCATTTTATGCTCCTTCGTCTTTGAGAAGGTACTTGGGCTACATCCCAAGGTATTTGTCTCTATCAGGAGCCCGCGAGATCCACAGATGGGTAGGTGGGCTGACTTGATGAAATGCCTTGGAGGCAGGGACATGCTGAGGATGACTTTCGATGATGATTTTTTTGCCTGGTGGGACCAACAAACATCATAGTCGATGACTACCCTTATGCTGGTATGGATTTCTGAGGAGATCTAGACTTGGTTTTGCCACCAAACATAGCATGGGGAGACATAGGTAACAATTTTCTAAGTTTTTATCAATTTTTAAGATTTCTTGTTTTTGTTATTTAAATATGAAAATGAACTTAGAAATATTTTTGATGGGACAAAATACTGACAAAATGATCATGTTCCAGATGTGGGTCTAGTGAGACCAGATGGATTCCCGCGGAAGAGGTGCTGAAGAGGCAACTACTAAGATAGAGAGGGTCTTATATGTAGTCCAAAGAAGATTGGTGAGATTGACTCACTAGGTATTGATGATAGCCATAGAGGACCTACCTAAGGAGATGCCGCACCGCGTGGTAGGAGTACCATGGGACTGGGTCCGCATACTTCAACATGTGGCCAATGCAGTAGTTACCTTCTTAGCCGCTCATCATGAGCTGGGTCGATAGATAGACTGGACATGATTATGGGCATTTAGTCCCGATTTTGTATATTATTTTTTGAACACTTTATGTATACATGGAAATTTTTATGATACATATACATATACATATACATATACATATACATATACATACATATATATATATAAAGTTCCAGATTTTTGATGTTTTTTTTTAACTTGATGAATGATTGATATGCCAATCTAATGCTTGATTAGCGATAGAATCTGCTAATGAATTTTCAGATTGTGGAATGTGCACATATGTAATATAAACAAATGATCATTGCAACACCATCACTCTCAAAAATTGGTGATATAAATAAGGATCCCGAACTCGATAAATGTTATTTAATTGTGACACTACCAGCTGTGAGTCAAGATACACTACCAACGAATCAATTCCATAAGAAATAGCTTCGGATAGTAAATTAATAATGGCATATTATTCGGAAATGTTATTTGAAGCAGGACCAATACATACTCCCCTTGACACCATCAACTGACCAAATGGATAATAAATCACCTAAGCTACAGAAGCAAGATTCTGAGTGTGCCGACTAGCACCATCGGCGAATCCGAAATAGACTAAGTCATCCATCAACACCAGCCAAAGCAGATAAAAAGAGTGTTGATATCACAAAAATGCTCGAAAAAAATGTACAAAAATACAAAATATACAAAGAAGCCATTGCTTGGCCATAACCTAAGAAAAATACTTCTTGAGGTAGAGCTCATTTTGGGACTCTGCCAACTTGTTCCCTTCAAAATTGACTAATTCATAAGCCCCTTTTTCGAAAACTCGTTTTACTATAAAGGGACCATGCCACATAGACTTGAATTTGTGTGCCCCCAAGGCGTCTTTATCTTGGTCATAGACCAAGACAAGGTCGCCTTCAGAGAATACCCGAAGACAAACAACTTTATCATACTGAGTTTTAACCCTTTTCTTATGGGTCTCCTTTATTATGGCGGCATCTCGACGCTGCTCATCGAGATGTTCCAAATGAACTAGGCGCTCTTTGAGACTAGAGGTCTCTGGAAGAAGCTCAACAACTAACTTAAGGGATGGAATTTCAATTCAATAGGAAAAATAGATTCCAGCCCGTAAACTAATTGAAAAGGTGTAAAACCGGTGGCAGTCCTTACCGAGGTTCGGTATGCCCAGAGAGCCGGGTATAACATGATGTGCCAATTGGAGTGATTTTTGTCAATTGTCCTTTGCAGGATCTTCTTGAGGGACTTATTCACGGCTTCGACTTTCCCATTGGCCTGAGGATAATACGGAGACGAATTCTCCTGCCGGAAGCCCAAGTTAAGAGCCAATTTGGTCATCAGTTGGTTCTAGAAATGACTACCATGGTCAATGACAATCTCTCTCGGGATAGCAAAACGTGAAATAATCTGATTGAAGAGGAACAATGTTGTTGTTTCACTATCATTTTTATAAGTGGGCATGGCCTCAGCCCACTTAGTAAAGTAGTCTACGACCACTATAATATACTTGTGATTCGTTGCTGAAGGTGGATTACAAGTGGTAAAGTCAATGCCCCACTTCGTAAAAGGAACAATAGTGACAATAGGGAAAAGAGGAGCTGAATGCGCGCGCATATTCCGAGTATAGACTTGACAAGTGTGGCAATGTTTGACTGCTTCAATACAATCTTTAAAAATATAAGGCCAAAAGTAGTCGGCACGCAAGATTTTTTGGGCTTTTGCAAGCCCTGATAGATTACCACCACAAGCTCCACTGTGGCAATCATTGAGTATAGATACTACTTCCTCCAAAGTTAAACAACACCTACAGATTGAATCAACCCCTCAGCGATATAATGTATCACCAATGATAGCATAGTTCTTAGCAAGGTGACATAATTTTCGATGTTCATCCTTGGAGGAAGCATGCGGGAACTTCAAAGTTTGGAGATATATGATGATATCTCCATACCAGGCGTCTTGTGAAGAGGTGAGGAATAGATGTTCGTCTGGGAAACTTTCCTCATAAACAATGTCTTCTTCACAAGGCAGCTCATAAATTAATTTCGCGAAAACCAATGACTTATTAGACTTGGTTGACAAGAACTCAAGATTGAATTCTTGTAAAATAACAATCCATCGATTGTATTTGCCCCCAATCACTCACCTATTGAGGAAAAACTGAAAAGGATTTATAGCCACTAAGACAAATGTTTTGCGTCGCAGAATATAATGACGAAGCCGCTAGACAACATGGACAGCTGCCAAGGCCAATTTCTCAACAGGATAATAGCGTAGTTCAAGACCTTCCAACCCTCGACTCAAGTAGTATATAACATGCTCCGTGAGAGCATCGTCCTCTTGAACCAGAACCATACCTATGGTTGATTTTATCGCTGCAAGATACAAAAGGAAATCTCTGCCATAATATGGTGGACTCAACAGTGGGGCAGAGATTAATGCCTGCTTCAAGGCATTGAAAGAATGTTGTGCAAAGTCATCCCGTAAAAATGGAACTCCTTTCTTCAACAAACACATAAATCCTTTAGTTATCTCAACGTAGTTTGCTATAAACCATCTCAAGAAATTTGCCTTTCCTTGGAGACTTTGAAGTTGTCAGATGGAAGACGGGGGAGGCAACTGAATTATTGCCTCAACCTTGAAGGGATCAACTTGAATCCCCTCAGATGATACGATGCATCCTAACAACTGACCAGATGCTGCGAAATGCACTTTTTCGAATTCAACTAGATTTTGTAAAATCGACATCTCTCAAAAACTAACTGAAGGTGGCTGGGATGATCAATTCTCTTTCGAGAACGAGCAGCTAAATCATCCAAGTATGCTTCAATGACTTGCTTGATGTCATGGAAAGCGTAAGACATGGCCCGCTGAAACATAGCACCAACATTTTTAAGACCAAAAGGTATCTTTCTGTATGCAAAGGTACCCTAGGGACAAATAAAAGTTGTCTTATGCTAGTCTTCTGGATGGATAGATATTTGATTATAACTAGAGAATCCGTCCATGAACGAGAAAATTTCATTACCTGCACATTCATCAACTATCTGATCAATAAAGGGTGTGGGGTAATTGTCTTTTGGACAAGCCTTGTTCAAATCCTTAAATTCGATGCAGACTCATATCGTTCCTTGTTTCTTGTCTACCGGGACTAGGTTAGAAACCCACTCCGTTAGAGGAAGGGGGTATATGAAACCTGCCTTTAGCAGCTTTTCTACTTCAGCTTTAATAGCTGCTGCTTTCCTAGAATTGACTGGCCAAAGCTTTTGACAAATCAGCTTGGCGTTCTCATACGTCTTGATCTCATGTTGGACTATAGATGGATCAGTACTAGGAATTTCCTCATAAGAGCAAGCAAACACATCTATAAACTCTTTAAAGAGGTCGATGTAAATTTGAATCTCTTTAGGGTAACAATTGGCTTCGATGAAGACATTTTCTATAATGGCAGGATTCCTAGAGATGTTTATAGGTACAATTTTTGAGATAATCGACATATTTCCTTCAGCAAATAAATGTGTTGGAGCCAAAGGGTTTGACACTGTATAAACATCACTAGTAAGTAGATTGGAGAACCTGCATTCGACTTCCTGCAATGGTGGAAGAATATATGATCGATGATGTAAATCTTACCAAGGTTGGTCTATACTCGTCATCGCTTCTAAAATTGCTTCATCAGATGGTAAAACTGTATCTAAGAAATCCAAAGCAGAAGTAGAGTCAAGGGTCCAAGCTAGAGCCACATCACCATCTAACTCCTCTTCTGAAAAAGGAGTGGGATGGTTGTCTGCAGAGTTAACGATAGATTGATAACTAAGCTTTGCTGTAGACATGGGGAATGCCATTCCACCAACGTGGACTCCATCTAATGTGGTTGTATATGAAGGTAGGGTCAAAGGATCCAAAAAATAATGAGTTCAAAAGAACTCTTTCCATGAAATCCCCTTGGAGGATGAAATTGCATTGATTCTAGTTGTAGGAGGGGGAAGATCAAATATACCCATCAAGGAAGAGTACATCCCTACTCCTAAATTCTCTATAGGTTGACAAGGATTATCCACCAATGAAACGGTAGAATCTGAAGTTGCACGGGAATCACCAGGAGAATAATCTAATTGATCAATTTTAACAATTCTCCCCTCGTGAGGAAAACAAAGGATGTGAAACAAAGATGAAACTATGGTGTTCATCTCATAAATCCAATTTCTTCCCAAGAGGAGGTTGTAATCCAAGTTGGCATCAACGATTTCTACCTCAATATTAACGACCTTTCCTCCAACACATATAGGAAAAGTCGGGATAATTCTGTGTGGACTATGAGAATGACCATCAAATGCTGTTAAGAGAGACTGAAGGAACAACTGAAGGTGATCTAATGGCCTTCCAACATGACATGGAAATTACGCATGTGGAAGCTTCCTCATCTATAACTATCTGAAAAATATTGGTTTTATGGTAAGTAGACTTTATCTGGAAAGCCATATGATGAGGAAGTCTCTTTTTCACATTGAGCATATCAAAAGTGAGTGCCAAAGATATTTTTGGATCTACTGCCCCGACTGTCAAAAGTAAAGCACTTCTTTGAGAAGGACACGGTTGGATTACCTCCAATGCAGACATAACACATGGACTTTGAGCTAGATCTTCTACCATCAAGTAGTTCTGGGCTTCCCTAGCATTAGCGTTAATCATCGAGCACTTAGCGGAACCTTTCGGTATCTGAGGTATAGACTCAACAGAGAGTCACTCAATATGAAGCGGGTCTGAGGTTTCAGGAATAAATTTTGCCTTAGATGTTTCCATTTCACCGTAATCGCGTGCGCATGTGGCAACGTCGACATGTGAGTTCATCATATACACATTTGAGGAATTTTCCCCTTCCTAGTTGCCCCCTGCAGAGGTACCAGTGTTCGACTTCGCACCAGCAAGTAATTGCTACCCTTGGGGAAAAGGGTTAGTCAGGACAGCATGGGAGCTAGAGGACCCTTGCTACACTAACAAGCGCCGAGCATCCCAAATATTGGGGTAAAGGTGAGTCAAATGGTCTCCATTGCATAACTAGCATGGAAATTTAACTTTCTTCTTAGACTCTTTTCTACCCTCACCGGCACCATTGCCGAGCTTGTTCGCATTACCCTTCTCTCCCTGATTCTTCTTCTTACCTCGTCCCTTCTTCTTCCCATCGGATTGTTGATTTCCCTTGGGGTTAGAAGCCTAAATGATGTTAATGGAGGTAGTTTGGGAGGGCGAAGGTGTAGACGGTGTTGCATGGTTAGAAGAAGCAATTTGTAAAGACAACTGCTGCAATTGGTTCAAAAGGTTCACCACATTTGCGTCAATTGATCCAACCATACCATCGGTGTGAGAGCCAAGCTTCGGTTTGGCTAAATCAACTTTGGATCTAGGAGTGTCAGGTAAGATTTTTTGAAGAGTCCCACACTGCGAATATACTAATTCTAATTACTAGGCTCGAAAAATAGTCTGCTCTTCTGAATAAACACTAGAAAGAGAAACATCCTTAGAGATTTTAGGTTGTAAAGAATTTAAAAACCATTTGAGATGGAACTCTTGTGGAATTTTGGCTTTGATAAGCCTCTTTCTCCATGTCCATTCCTAAATATGATCCGAAATGTGAATTTCCATGTCTTGATGAAAATTGGCTAGAAGTATAGTTTCAGCTTCATAATAGACAGGAAACTGAAAATGGTTTAAGAAAATATTAGCCAAATCAACGAAAGAAGTAAAAGTGCCCCCTGGTGACTCTATATACCATTTGGCCACATTACCCATTAAGGTGTGTTGAAATAACCTCAACCTGACTGAATTATCAATCAGGGAGTTTGATGAGCACCATAAATGGAACGTGGTCACATGGTCTCCCGGGTCTTCACCAATCTTCCCTTCTAATTTTGGAATATCCGATGGAAGTTTAGTTGGGACTGGAGGCTAAGTCAGATTGTACCTAATTGGATCATTCGTCAATTTAGTCAAGTCTGGTAGATTAAGCGTGGCTAGAAGAGGAAGTCGCGGAGGACCTTGGGGATTCCATTTGGACTGGGTGGGGTTCCCATCGGTCTGGAAAGAATGACTTGGATTTTGAAAGGCACTAGGTTGCCTGAAGTAGCTTATAGAACCTACTACACCAAAGGGTGATCCTTGTGGTCCAACAAAACTCAAAGTTTGACCAACTCTAGTTGAAATCCTTCGTAACCGGTAAAGTTACCCCCTAACGAAGTATTGAAAGGAGCTGGCAGCCCCTGATAAGGGTTCCAAGCATTAGCAAAGGGTGAAAAACTTTGAAATGAATTAACTGAGGAATATGGCACATTCCCTTGTTGGCTGAAAAACTGATTCCTTGCTCCTATCCCACTAAGCACAGGGTTTGTCCAACTTTGAAAGGGGTTACCACCTTGACTTATGAAAGGAAAAGGAATAGACCCTACTGTCAGATTGGAATGTGCTATATGACCACTTCCAAATGGGAAACCTTGAAAAGAAGCCTATCCACTCATCACGGATGTGGAGGCGGTTGATGGTATATTCAACGGAATTAAAGGAATACCTTGAGAGGGCATTCCAAAAGGGAAAAATCCAAAACTGAATGCATTACCTTGAGAACTTCCACTTGCTGACGGAATTGAAGTAGACCCACATAAGGAAGTGTTGGGAGTATTAGAAGGGATGGAAATAGTTCCTCCCCCTTGCACAGATATGGGAGTCTGCATGCTCACAACACTCGTGGTGGATGCCATGCTTACAACAGTGGTCATCAAAGCGATAGATGTGTGTGGACCTTGGCTTGAAGGCCTGTGAGTTGGAGTTCCAACGTATAACAATACATCTCGATGATCAGGAGGGAGAGGAGAATTCGAAGCCGCTACCGAATTTGAAATCTCTTCTACTTCAATACTATCTTCTGACTGGAAGAGTACTTGAGAAAGAACTAGTGTGTTCCTCTCTAACTCTGTGGTAGTACTAGGTCTATCTTGTGAACTAATGCCCCCAAGCAGAGTATCAATTTCCAATATGCCTACTGCCACTGGTTGAAAACCACCGGTAGAATTGCTCCTACACCTTCTAGGAGAAGGCTCTAGACTCGTAAGTGAAAGCCTACGAAGTCTCCAAGACTGTCGAGATGGTCGTTCAGCCACTTTGAATTATTTTTATAAGATCTACTTAAAGACTCAAGAAAATTAAAAGCTAGGCTGACTTGGAGCACAGAACACACACTAAAAAATGTCCCTAAAGAGATCAGGAATCAAACAACTTTCTAGTATTTCCACTCTAGGTGATTAGGATCAGACACCAAAATACAAGAAAGTTAATAATAAGGGCCTTCCGAAAATAGACTGGGGTAATTACGCTCGAGGTCTACTAATGAAGGTATCAGAGGTAGTTACGTTGACCTCCAGACAACACCCTTTACCAGTGCAAGCCCCCAAGCTTTGCAAGGGTGCCACAGGATTCCCCTCCGCAACCACCTGTGTGGATCCCCAGGATAGGCAACTAAAGACACCGACTCGTATCAGAAATTGGGCAAAACAGTTGTGAGGTAGGATCGGACAAGTAAGAGAGGGGGTATCTCTTGCCCTTATCTTCACAAACCTTTGTGCTTAACTTCCAGTCATGGAGCTTTCCTAGTCTCCCTAAAACGATTGGATTTCACTCTTTAATTATACTTCTATGTTTTACAATTTAGAGTGGCCTTGGAGAGTTTACTCTCCTCTCACCTAATCCAAGGCCCTAAATAAACCTAAAACTTGTTGGTGTATTCTGGTGACAATACAAAAAGTTCTAGTTTATTTTATTAAGCACTTGATTTTAAGTGGTTGTTCTTTTAAGTGAAAGGTACAATATGGAAATGAAACCGATGGTGTTTGTATGATGCAAAAGAAATTAATGAAAAACTAACTTATATGAAATGCAATCATTTGTTCTTCGATGAAAAGAAATTTCTACTTGGGTTCTAAGAAACTTCTATAAAGCAAAAACTTTTTTATTTTCTTTTCTTATACCACACTTCACACTGACAAAAGCTAAAAAGACTATTGATCCTTTAATAATGAAAAACTATCCTAATACAAGGTGTACATGATAATGCAAGATCCTAGTTTACTCTAAAAAGAACGAAAGCAATTGTTTATAACTTATTAATGAGCCAACTTAAGTGTTTGAAAAGAATACAAATTTTGAATACAAAATCTTATCCAACAAGAAGGACTAATAAAAAAGATCACAAATCACTTTCAAAAAATCAAAAGAAAACAAAATCAAACTTGGAAAAAGAAGACAAAAACAATGTTTTTTAAGGACTTTTCTTTTTCAAGAAGTAATGAAAACAACACTTCGAAAGCACTCTATATGCCACCAAAGACTCAAAGACTGAAAGAAGAGCAGAAGGAAACTTTGCAAGTTACAAATTCGACAGTGAAGGAAAACTTGAACAAAAAGGGCTTCAACTTGTACTAATCGACCGAAACAGTAGCAAAGATCTTTGAGAAATTGACCAAGACGTCAGGAAATAAACACTTTCAAATTCATCAAAAAGAAAGTTTCAAAAAGCAATAAAAGGTGTAAGGCCACGAAATGATGGAAAGCAGAGCAAGTAGACCAATAATCGAGCTTGACACAAAGATTGAAAACAATCTGACGTTCCAGAGAACCAGAACAATCAAGAACCTCTATAAGAAGTCTTGTGTGTCCAAACAAAAATCATAAAAATCACTCAAAAGCAAACCTAGGCCAAAAAATTTTCAAAGCAGAAGAGAATTCAAAATAGTAAGCTCACTGAATAATTAAATTCTAAAGATAGAAATTGACCACTTAGAAACCAAATAGACCAAGAAACAAATCTTTCTGGGCAGAAAGATTTGAAAAAAGCATGCAAAAATTGGTATACGCGACTGTGTTCAAGCATAAAGGAGTGTACACAGGCTTGTGACAAACGAAAATCACGTATACACGGGTTGAATTCACAGAAATGAGCGTGTGTACACTACTGTAAATAGAGAAAAGTGCGTATACAAAGCTTTGCAAGAAAAATAAAAAATGAAGCCAGATCAAAAAGATCAGACTTAAGGTTTGAGATTCTACTGGACCAAACATTATTGTCACAATAAGCTAACCAAGAACTGAGCCTTTATTGACACTGAACAACCCAAACTAGGAATAACAAGATTGTTATCCCCAGTGGAGTTGCCAATTCTATTACGGGAATAAGTACCCTAGGGCTTTGGGTTGAAACCCCAACAGAGCAAGAGAAAACTGCAATACGAAACACTCATACAACTCAAGCAACATGCTTATATAAACAAACTATGTGATAGCGGCCATACCCAGATATCCTTCATTTGGGTAGTTCCAGTAGGGTTCAGACCCTCTGCGACTCCTGATGATATTCGAATTTGCAAATCAGCCAATCCGAACATACATAGCATCATATAGATAAAGAATTTTAATGAAACCAACTTTATATCATATAAGCAAGATGATTAGTTATACATCAAAATGACATTCATACATGAATTACAACAACATCTGATGCATAAACAAAGTTAATCTCAAGAACAAGACAATGTTTCTTTTTATTGTAGAAAGCTATAACCAACACGGAGAGAATTCACCTAAGTCTTCTTCTTCTAGCTCCAAGCGGAACCGTCCTCCAGATCCGTCCAGTCCCATTCTTCAATAGCTTCCTTCCATAACCAATACCATGATATCTCAAGCAAGTGGGAGAATATCAACACTCAAGGAAACAAGGGTTTCGTAAACTTGGGGAAGTGCTTGAAGCACAGGGATACTTCAGACTCAGTCAAGGGATAATCTCAATATAGTAATTTTATCTCTTCTCCTCCTTAAGGCCTTCCCATAGAAGTCTATTTATACTTCTCACAATTATTTTTTTAGTTGGGAAACAGTTGGCAAATAGTTGTACCACGGGCACTAGGAGGTAATCTATAGGTAAAACCCGTGAACTCTGCCCATAATTAAGGAAATTTAATTTTTTTAAGTGCTTTAACACATATACGCGAGTTGGGTATAGACTAACCCGCATGTACATGCTTTTACCACAGGGAAAAGTAGCGTACAGGGAGTAAAACATTGTTGTTAAAATATTTGGACCAAGTCTGGAAGGAGGGGTTGCCCTAGGCCATAAACCAAACATCACAAATACCAAGGGTGATATTTAGAGCTATAACAGTTGTGTATGACCTCCTTTGCAAATAATTCGATCTCCCTCTTTCCTATCTCTCGGACACTAGAAATACTGAGAAAATATTCTTCCAAAATCTCTTCTTCCAAATCTTTATTGGTCACTCGCTTTGATTCTTTCGCTATCTTCAAATGCACCCTTGCTAAATACCTACAACTGGGTAGTTGAACTGCTCAACTCTGATCTTCTTTGATGCCACTTCTCCAAAACCTCAAATTTCTCTAATAGCCTTCTATTGAGCAACCAATGACCAAGTTCTAATCCCAATCTATGGCTTAGATCACTTTAACTCCAATAGAAGTCTCTAGAGAAAAATCAGATTATCTTAATTAATTAACTTTAATTAACCAACTTCCCTAAGTTAAAATTGGGAAGTAGTTAGATTATTAGATAATTAATTTAATTAAGGAATTTTTAAGTCTTATCTGATGAAACATTTTCTGGATTTTGGAGATCTCATGTTCCTTAGCCTCTTAGACATCATTTGAGACTAGAACACCTGCTCGTTGCTACCAAATCATTAGAGAAATTTTGAGGTAAAAAATGGGCCTCAAAACAAAAATGTACAACCAAAATAAACTTTATAAGAACGAATAGGATAGAATATGATGATGTCAACCATGGGGGATGATTTACCATTTTTTGAGTAAAAATTAAAAAGACTAAATAAAAAGACTACTTTTTGAACTCATATTTTCAACTTATCTTCCTATGGTTTTACTCAAGTTTCAAGAGGGATCACTCACTGGATGCATAATTTAATTCCTCATCCAAGTAGTATCCATGTTTCATACTTTTGATGGACCCTGCTATATGAAAAAAACGGTTGTAATCACAGTTTTTCATGTATTTCTCATTTTTCCTATAGAAGGGTATATCGTAAGTATGTAACATGGGTACTCCTTGGATGAGGAATTCCAATTCTACATCCACTGAGTGTTCCCACTCGAAATTTGAGTAAAACCATAGGGAGATAAGTTGAAAATACAAGTTGAAAATGTGTTTTCTTAATTTTTCCCTCTAAAATTTGATGATGTAATTTAATCCTATTTTATTATTTCCACTATTATTTTATAATATTCCTTACGGTGTGCATTTGAGACCTCAAAATTTCTCTAATGGCCCCCTCTTAGCAAGGAATGTGTTCTCCACTATACCCATCTATTCTATGAAGTAAATGACCTGATCCACGCTGCTGATGTCTAACATCTATGATACCTCCTTCCTTCCAATATTTAAAATGAAATGACTATCTGTCACTGGAAATCACTATGAAGAAAATAGTCACTGTCCACTATGCTACTACACATACTTTATCTCACATTCCTAATGCCTCTACACTACTAAAACCAATGCACTTGTGTGTATTGATCTCTCAGATCCTAAAGATTGAGCTTCCATAAGGCAACTCCCTCTGAGTCTCAAACTATCACTGATATACTGTGTCACTGCAATTGTCCCTTGAGTCTCTGAATGCACCACCCTAGCTCTACATTGTCTTTCAAGTATATGACTATGCCTAGCTAACACCTCAATACTCTTGCTATTCTACTACTGTGGGTTGCCCGTAGAAAAGGTACCGACCCATGTGAAGAATATAAAACAACTGGATCTAATCTACTGATGAAGCCCTCCTTCGATAGATCCATACTTCCTATTTCTCCTCCCACAAATCCTATCATGGAGCATCATACTCCACTTCCATCTAAGAATAATGTGGAAAACATATCAAACACATCCTCTAACCTGGTGGTCAAGTCATTAATATTTGTTGAAATTTTTGTTTGCCTCCCCTTCTTTTCCTTTTCCTCTCCAAACATTGGGTGACGTAGTGACCAAACTCACCACATCCAAAGCACTTGATCTTCGACAAGACCTTTTTCTTCTTTTCTCCCTTTCAGTCGTGTCCATGAATGGGACCCTTCTTCGCTTTTCTATTTCTTTCAAGGGTTACATTCCCCTCCTCCTTATCTATCTTCAGTCCCTTACCAATGCTGCTACTAGTACCCTCTTTGATATTGAGCCTTAGCTCAAACTCCTGAGTAAAATTTAATGCATAGGAACTTACAACTACGAAGCGTGTCTCACCCATAAATCACTTGAATGAATGTACACTAATTCTTGGTGAACCAATTGAGTGTTGTGCACACCAACTCACTATCTAATGGTTTCTCTCCAAGAGCTGCAAGATCATCTCTAATAACCCGAATCCATGTGAGATAGGATTTAACATTCTAAACCTTTTTCATTTTGATCATTCTCAGCTTCTCCTCGAGAATCATTTTACGATTCTCAGATGGATCACGGTACAACTTATTGCTGGTGTCCCACATTTCCTTTGTTATGTTTTTAACTGTAATATGCATGACAATTTGATGCATAGGTGATCATACGGACACACACTCACATGACTTGAAGACAAAACTACCAAACCATCCCGATACATATGTTAAACATGACTAACCAACGGTGCAAGCGAAAGGCATGACACTTGTGACTGATCATTCATGATCGAGACGATGCTTGCACGACAGTGAATGTGACTCCATGTGTGAGTGTGACAAATTCTTTCATGGCGAGCACATCAAACACATACAAAGCAAAGACTTTGAGCATAACCAGAAAATGGTCGCAAGCATGACTTAGACATCAACATGCAGAGACTTGACTGCAATAAACAAGCAAGGAAAATGTAAAGAATCACACGAGCTCACAGAGTGAACCAGAGTGTGTGCAGCCATCAAGTGAAACTCTCCAAGGGAGGCTCCGAAATTGGTGCAGGCCAAAATTTTGGAGGGTCCTTTGAACCGCTACAACACCTTCCTAATAGAAATTTCATTTTCCAGCATAGATCCATCATTTGTATGTGTTGGCAATTATCCCCTCGTGTTCCCACTGGTATCTAGTCTATCCATTCCATTAAGCCTCTGTGTCGAAGAGGGAGGTTTTGTTGGAAGAGGTCTCCCCTTTTTCCTGGGAGATTTCTTCCTGTATGTAATCTGGGGTGAGTTCCTGATATCTATAGGAAAACACTTAGGGTTGGATGGCCTATAGCGGAAGCTTTGTGAATGGATATGGGTTATTACACCACTTGTGTTGGTGGTGGTGAGTAGAATAATTAACCGAGAGATGAAAATGTGGTGTTTGAACAAGATAACCTGCTTGGTTCATTTGGGAGGCATATCTGGAGGGCCAAGCATGCGTCTTGACTGGTGGAGGAAACTGACTATGTTTGTAGTCTAGAAATACAAATTGTTTTTGAATGCATTTAAGGACCAAACTGTTATCTGGGACCCTAGGTTGCTCAGTGAACAAAGGTTGGCTTTTTATTATCATCTAAAATTGGGATCAGACCTAGGAAGCATGAGGTTTCCTATGAGACCTTGGTGCAATAGTATGGTGTTTGTCAATGAGGGGTCTAGAGTCGATGTTTAGGTAACTCCTTCTTTCCTACCTTTAATTGGAATTCCAGTATATGTTTGTATTGTCTGGCATTTCGGGATATTTCAATTTCAGTTCTTGGTCTTTTGATATTTTGGGTGTTCTGCTCGTGGTGGAAAAACCCTTTATGGTTTTCTATTGTTTATTGTAAAGGAGTGGGTATTGGGTTTCACCCTAGCAATCTTAGGGCTCTAGTGTTTTTTAAATTTCCTTGGTCGCAACTTCCATTAAAGAAATTCTGAGGTAAAAAATGGGCCTCAACACAAAAATGTACAACAAAAATCAATTTTATAAGAATGAGTAGGATTCAATATGATGAGGTCAACCATGGGGGTTGATTCACCATTTTTGGAGTAAAAAGATTAACAAAAAATACTATTTTTTCAACTCGTATTTTCAACTTATATCCCTATGATTTTACTGAAATTTTGAGAGGGAGCACTCGTTGGATGTAGAATTTATTTTTGCATCCAAGGAGTAACCCTGTTAGATACTTTTGATGATCTCTATTACATGCAAAATGTGAAATACTTGAAAAAATGTGATTGCAATAATGTTTTTTCAATTCTTTTACATTTTTCGTGTAATGGGGTCCATAAAAAGTATGCAACTTGGCTACTCCTTGGATGTAAAATTAAATTCCACATCAAATAAGTGTTCTTGCTCAAAATTTAATAAAAATCATAAGGAGATAAGTTGAAAATACAAATTAAGAAAAGTTTTTTTTCCCACCAAAACTTGATGAGGTAATACAATATTATTTTATTATTTCCACTATTATTTTATGATATTCCTTAAGAGGCCCATTTTAGACCTCAAAATTTATGTAATGCTTTATGTATGCTTGAATTGGAGCTGGGCAGGGAAGGGGAATGTGTGGGCTGGTAGTTGGGTGAACGTGGGGACATCTATCTAGCCCATTTGCATTGGTGCGGGGATTTCAGGTCTTCTCTGGTCACTTGGGCCCACTTCATTGTGTGGGGAGGTGCTTCTCAAAATCCTATTATCGTCTATGGGATTTTGGTTAGTTATTCACTTCGACAAAAGGGTTGTTGTTGGAGAGTAGTGTGGTTTCGACAAAGTGGTGTTCCAACACTCTTGGTCAGAGTAGTGTATTAGTTCAGTTAATCAGTCTTGGTACCTAGAGGTAGAGGATATGTTGCGCCAACACGAGCGTACTCGTTGGGGTGGAAACACTTGAGGCCAATATGTGGAGCGGGAATCTCAAGTGCAATATTTTGATGCAGAGGGAGCATAAAATGTGGTGGGGGAGGTATCCCATGAGCAAGCCTAATCATCGGGTTGCATGGAGCAACCACCATCCCTAACCATGATATTTGACTTATTAACGGATATTCAAGCCTCCCTTGATGTGATCCACCAACAAAGATATGCCGACAAAAATGAAATCATAGTTTATGTCAATGATGTCGAGTACATCTAGGGATAATTTTTGGTGTTTATTGCTTCAGTGAGACGTAGTCAATGCCACAACAACGATCGAATGGATGATATTGAGGCGCAATTAGCGCATATTGAATATCACAGTTATGAAGCGCATGACCCTCCTGTGGCACCGGGTGGTTGTCATGCTTTGAATCCTCTCCCTTGATATGAATATTGTGGGTTGCTTCTTGGTTTTGTTTGTGTTTTGAGTAACTTGGCCATTTTTCTTTTGGGACTCATGTAACAAATGGAAATATTTCTTATGCTTTTGCACTTCTCTCCTGGAAATGGGGTAGAAGTTGGCCAACAAGATGAATTTTGTACTTTTCTGAACAATTAATAAAGGATTTTGATCAACAAAAAAAATATTTTTTAATATGTAAATATTTTAAACAACATTATAAAAAACATCCTCCCAAAAAAAACACAAACTACAAACTTATTGTTACATATATCATTCATTTAATTTAAAAAAAAAAATAAGCTTGATTATTTTAATAGATAGAAATAAATTAAATTAAATGCACGAAGTTTATATATGTTACATTTGTTTTATTTTTTATATATTTATATTTCATAAAATCTGTGCTAGGAGCATAATTCTACAGCTTTAAAAAGTATTCTTTCTAGTCTAGACTCATCAACACTGTATTACACAACAAAATTTTAAACTGTGATCCAAAACTACGCCATGGAGCAGGCACAAGAGCGTTAGTGTTTTAAAAATTCTAGCTTGTAGATCCTCTAAAATAGACCAACTAAAAAACAATACTTACAAAAAATGGTTTGCAATCAGAGTTAAGTAACTGGGTTAAGCATAGAACCCTATCCACTTTTAAGGTTTCCTTTTACTAGATGGAATCCCTCATTCATGAGTTGATATGCCTTCTTGCTGTTGTTCCTATGAACATGAATAAATGATTTGGAATGAAATCTTCCTACCATATGATATATCCTTTTACAATGACTTAGAGTTTGTTGTCAAATGAAAGAGAGCCATTGATAGAGTGATGTAAAATAATGACATAGTTACTAATGATAATGGAATCTTGAATGTTTCTCTTTATAGCCATAAAAAACTTGCAGAAACACATAAACTTCTCATTGATTGTTTGTGGCAATCCCTAAATTCCAACTCAAAAAGTATTCTCATTGATCCTTATAGTGATATTATATCTACTACATTTAAATACCTAATAAAAATACAAATTTATAATAAATTGTATATTCATAATCACATTAAATTTTAATAACTTAATATTTATTAAATATTAAATTTTAATAACTTTAAATTAATTTAAAATATATATATAGATAACAAATAGCACAACACATTACAATACAATATAAATAAACACATAACTTTAATCTTTAATTTTTAAATATTGATTTTTGTTAAATAATAAAAATTTAAAAATAAAAGTTAATTTGAAATAAAAAAAATTGATTGTAATTATATAAGTTCTTTTTAATTAACTCAATTGTAAGTTGTATTAGTAAATATCATAAGATAAAGAATCAAATTTTAAAATGTTGAGTTGAAAACTATATACATCTCATTATTTTATTCTTTCATGTTATAAAATTTCTAAAATAATCTATTGTTTATTTTTTCTAAAAAACAGCTTATTATTTTGATATATATAAATAAATTAAATTAAAAATATGAATTTCATATATATTATATTTATAATATTTGATATTCAAATTAATTATATCAAATTTAATAACTTTAAATTAATTTAAAATATAACATATTATGCACAATGTTACGTGCATAATCATATATACAAACAAACAATACATTACCCAACACATTACAATAATAGCGTAAATAATTATAAAAATTTAAAGTTTTATTTGCATAAATATTTAAATAGTTGCCAAGGGAAATTCAATTGGCATTGGCCATGAAAATGAAGTGTTACGTGCAAAGGAGGTTTGTTGCTCAAATCCCCCCTCAATCCACCTATGCATGCGAAAGAAACATACGTAAGTACCTAGAGGTTATAGTGGTAATGATTTCAATCAACCTTGTGTCACGTGGGTATGAGACCAATCCACTTGCCGATTCATCTAGATACTAATATATATATATATATAGAATTTATAATATAATATATATATATAAATATATAGATAATTTTAAATGTCCAAATTATATTGAGATTAAATTTTTAAGGGTAAACTTATAAGTTCATTTTTATTAAACCAACCTATATCCATCTAAACTCTATATCGACCAAGTACCAAGAGGGATCAACTCTAAAGAAGTTTGCACCCCAAGAGATTTGATCCCTCTTGAAGCTAGCTAGATCTAAAGTTAAGATGGATCTAGGTTGGTTTAATTATTAATTATAATTATAATTTTATCTTATTTTAGTTGTTATCTTTATGTAATTTGATCGACAAAAAATGTTTTGGTTTTTCTAATTTTCATTAAAAAAATAGTGAAAATTACATATTATAGATGTTTTTTTTATAGCATATCCAAAATACGGTTGTTGATCACATATCGATCATCTGTATAGAAATTCCAGACATAATCCATATGGAGAATATATGCAAAATTACTGTCAAAGTATCATCATAAAAGCAACTATAAATATTTGTCCTGCATAAAAACATCTAACTATTTACCATATATATATATAGATATATATAAAGTGTATATGGTTGAGTATCATTCATGATATTCTTCTGCTTATAGGTGCTCATCCAAAGGTTGGTGGTAGTACTGGTAGTGTTCGTTTCCATTATTCTCTAATACCTACCATATCCCTCATGCCTGGTGCATGCCTTCTTTGGATAGACGACCGGAAATGGTGTTCCTTTCCCTATAAATGTGATGACATGTAACAAGATCATACTGTCCTTTTATCATCAATACTTCATCCAAAATGTTCCTGACTATGTGCACATGACATGTAGATTTCCAATTAAACCAATCAATAATCACTCACGAGTCACCAAAAACCTGACACTGTCGACACACTTTTTCTATTGCAAAGAGAAGGAGCAATTTAAGACTATAGAGTTCAACATAATTGTTTGTTCTGGGTCCCAGTCCACACTTTATATTGAAGCAGTGATCACTATGTAAGAATAGGACAACATCTCCTCCACACCTTCCATTTTGTGATGATCCATCGAAATATGCCTGCAACATAGATTGATCAATGTATTCAAAGGCGATAGACCGAGCTTTGGTTCTAGGTTCTTCTTTAGGAAGTAGATTATATATTGCTGCAACTTGTGCCCCAATATGCTCTGGATATATATTTTTGTCTTAGAATATTTTTTTATTTCTCCTGGTCCAGGTTCCCCAACAGATGTGTTGAGAAATGGCAACAAGAAATTCTAGTTTAATTTGCCCTTGAATTAAACTGAGAATTAAAATCGAATTCTATTCTCATAACAACTTGTAAATAGTTAATTAAGTTTAATTAACTTCATTAGCTTAGGAATTTTGAGTTGGAAGTCTTTCTGAAGTCATGTATATGTTCTCCCTAAGTTTCAGGGGTCGAGCATGAGTTTAAATTGAGTTGGAATTAGATCACTGAGTTTACTAAGTTAAGTTTAGTTAAATTAGTTCTAAATTATTTTTGGAACTAATATAGGACTAGCAATCAATTGGTGCACTAATGCATCCACTAGTGCTACTCTAGTTAACTGAAAATTCTCTCATGAGAAACTCATGCATGTTAGTTCAGAGAAAGACCCAGCTGAGACTAGAGTGTAGGGATAGTGTACTATCAATAGTATTATTTACTGGAGTTTAAATAGAATGCATGCATCAGAGATTGATACTATGATTGGATTGCACAGTTTTGGAAGAATGAATTCCCTTTAAATATGGGCTATTCATTCTAGGAATTACCCAAGAGATTAGGGGCTTGGAGAGCTGCTTAATAGGCTAAGGATTTGGCTTGAGCTAACTTGTGAGCTGAGAGAGTTGAGCATACTTGTGTGAAATTGTTCTAATGAGAATAAGCTTTGAATATTCACTCATATTTATGATATAATGCAATATAGATAGTAGGGGTTTTGAGTAGTGGCTTTCCACAGATATATCTTGTGTTATGTGTCGTTGATTTATCTTCTTCTTGTTCATTTTATTTTCATCGATCTATTGACTTTTTCTAGTTGAAAGTCGAATTAGATTCTTGTCTCGTGCTTTAGTACATTGCATGATCTTGTGAATCTACATGATTTTCTACATGGTATTGGAGTTGAGAACAATATACTAGAGGATATTTTGAAGTTTTGAGTTTTGGGTTATGGGTGAAATTTGAATTTGTAATACATACTTCAGGATCGACAGATGGCGTTCTATGGTTTGCGGCTATAGTATGCCTTCGAAGTCAGTGCAAATTTGATAGCCTAGAGGGACAATATGGAGGTTGTGCTAGAGGATAATGGCTTCAAGGAATTCATTGATCAAGAAATTCATAAGCTAGCAACATCAGATGGACAAAATTTGGCCGAATGGAAGAAGTGTGTGGCGAAGGCGAGGTGGATAATCCTTGAGTGATTGTGAGACCACATTGTCTCAAGTCTCCATGGCAAGGAAACTACGTATGCTATTTTGAAAGCATTGACGAACTTGTATCAGAACAATAGTGACTAAAGGAAATTCACACTGAAGGATAAATTTCAAAAAATCAAAATCGAGATAGGCGAGATGATCCCAAAGTACTTGACCAAGTTCACTCAGTGTTTGATGAACATGGAAGTGTTGGAATCATGGTTTCCGAGGATGATATGGTGACTCTTGATCTTCTAGGACTCCCAAAGAGTTGGCGTAGTTATCAGGACTTTGTCAATGGTTGAGAGAAGTTTCCAGATTGGGAATGACTGTGGTCATATTTGATGCAGGAGGAGATCAGGAGGAACACTAGGGATGGATCTTCATCAAATATTGATGATGAAGAGAACCGTGCCTTAACAATTAAGGTGAAGAAGGGGAAAGGGAAAGCTTCCCATTCCAAATCATGTTCTTGTCATGTAGGTAAGAAGAAAGACATGATGGAAGTTAAGTGCTTTCATTGTCATGAGCTGGGCCATTTTGCTACAAATTGTCCACTCAAGAAGTTTAAGAAGAAGCCCTCAGGAGGAGCAGCAGATGAGGCTTTGGCCTCTCAATTGGAATTGGACTTTTCCCTCATTGCATGCATGGTGCCATCAATGATGGGGAGTGTATGGTACTTAGAAAATGGAGCTTCATTCCACATGACTGGTGACAAAGAATTATTTAGTAACCTGGAGGAGAAAGATCTACAAATGCATATCGAGATGGGTGATGATGGGAAGCATATTGTTACTGGATTGGGCACAATTACTTTTCAGAGGGAGCATGGGGCTCCACTCACCTTGAAGAATGTTATGTATGTGCCTAGTCTGAAGAAGAACTTGGTATCCACTGCCATGCTTGAGGATTGAGGCTATGATGTGATATTCTCAAAAGGAAAGGCATTCCTTTGACACATAGCCATGGGTCAAGTAAAGAAGATAGGGATTCAGGTGAAGAATCTCTATAATTTGGAGGTATAGGAGTGTGTTTCTTTGAGCACAAAAATAGAAAGGGTGCAGAATCGAGACATTGGTGAGTTGTGGCACACACGATTGGGCCACTTGCATCATGGGGCTTTTAAGATATTGTAGCAAACATCTACGGGTCTTCCCAAAGGTATGATTGAGCAAGTTGATACATACAAGGGGTGTATTTTGGGAAAATACATCAAGTCTTCCTTTCATGACAAAGACAATTGAGCAAAGGCTATTCTAGAGTGAGTCCATTCAGATGTGTGTGGATCATTCTCGAGCAAAATCCATGGACAAAAATAAGTATTATGTTATATTTGTTGAAGACTATTCTCGTAAATGTTGGATATTTTTCATGCAGAAAAAAGGATCAAACTTTCACAAATTTTTGTGATTTTAAAGAATTGGTGGAGAAAGAGTCAGGAAAGAAGGTTAAAGCTATACAAAGTAATAATTATGGTGATTATGTCTCAAATGAGTTTAAGAACTTCTGTGTAGCGGAAGGGATTAAACGGGAGTTGATGACACCCCATAACCCTCGGAAAAATGGGGTGGCGAAGAGGAAGAACATAGCATAGTAGGGGCAACATGGGCGACGTTGCATGATCAGGGCCTACCACTACACTTGTGGGATGAGACATGCGACACTACAGTTTATGTTCATAATCGTAGCCCACATCGGATACCTGATATGAAGACACCAGAGGAGGCTTATTCCGGTAAGAGAGTAGATGTTGGTCACTTCATGATTTTTGGGTCATTGATATATTTCCATGTGACCAAAGATGCACGGAAGAAGCTTGAGTTGACATAAAAGTTGGGGATGTTTGTGGGGTACACTAATACGCCTCACAACTATCAGGTGTAATTGCTAACTAGCAGGATGACGATGGTTCACAGGGATGTCAGATTCGATGAGTAGAAGGCCATGTGATTTTCCCTTGAGAGGGAGATTGAGCTACATGCAGAAGAGGAGCTTTTAGCTCCTATGGTTGAGGAGCCTCAGATTTATGTGGAGCAACCACATGCAGAGGATTAGGGAGTGGAGAGATCCACCTAGGCAGAGTCTTATAGAGAGGGAAGAAAACACAATAGAGAGGCTAATAGATTATTAGATGATGCACAGGAGAATGTGGGAGCACCCACTTCTTAGCATAGGCAGAGGAGGTCACCTGAGAGGTACACTAGATACATGGTCCTTATGGACAAATGTGTTGTGACATAGCCATCTTCCTTTAAGGAAGCAATGTAGCATCTAGTTTGGGTTGATGCGATGGTGGAGGAGTATGACTCCATAGTTCGTAATAGTGTTTGGGGTGTGGTCCCAAGACCAGAGAAAAAGTCAGTGGTGAGCTCCTGTTGGCTTTACACGGTAAATCAAGATGCAGATGGTAGTGTGGAGAAGCATAATGCTAGATTTGTGGCCCGTGGCCTTTCACAGGTAGAGGGGATTGGCTATGATGAGAACTTTGATCCTCTTGCAAGGTATTTGTAAATCATGTCTATATTGGAACTATCAGCACAAATGGGTTGGAATATACAACATATGGGTGTGAAGACAAGCTTCCTTGATGGCATGATATAGGAAGAGGTTTACATAGAGTATCCTGAAGGTTTTGAGGCCTTTGACCATAAGTCACATGTGTTCCAGTCAAGAGAGATTTGTATGAGATGAAGCAAGCACCCTGTGCTTTGTACACTAGGATAGAAAACTACTTCATTGGGTTGGACTTCACGAAGAGTGAAGTGAATGAAAACCTCTACCACATAGTGGTGGAAGGTAAACTGTTGATCATTGTACTTTATGTTGATGATTTCATACTGATAGGTGATGATCAGTTGATCAAATCTTGCAACGAGGACCTTGCAAGAAAGTTTGAGATGAAGGACATGGGTCTCATGCATTAATTTATTGGCATGGAGGTATGGTAGGGAGATGGGGAGTTTTTTGTGTCTCAGGGCAAGTATGCCAATGAGATACTCAAGATATTCTACATGGAGAGTAGCAAACCCATGGAGACTCCTCTAGTAGGTAACTGGAGGAAGGAGGATGCTACTTCAAGGGAAGTAGTGCAAGCTATTGTTTATAGGTAGCTTGTGGGTTCACTCATGTACTTGGTGAACACACGACTAAATATGTGCTATGCAATTAACCAACTTAGTCAAGCGATGGTTAGGCCTACCAAGATTTATTGGAATTTGACAAAGCATTTGTTGAGATACCTTAAGGGAACTTCTGAATATGGAATATGGTACAAGAGGATAGAGGGAGTGAAGCTTCAAGGCTTCACTGATGCATATTGGGCAGGGAGTCCATCTGACATGAGGAGCACATTAGGAGGGCTCTTCAGTATTGGGTCAACGACAGTTTCTTGGTACAACATGAAACAAAGATCGGTTGCACTTAGTCCGATAGAGGAAGAGTACATGGCTATGAGTCAGGAAACATGTGAGGCCATATGGATAAGGAAGATCATGGTTAGTTTATTTGGCCATTAGATGGATGCAACTGTGATTTACTACGATAATCAAAGTTGTATCAAACTCTTTGAAAATCCATTTTTTCATGATCGGTCCAAGAATATTGATATTTGATATCATCATCTCAAAGATTGTGCATTGAGGCAGATTATGTTGTTAGAGTACATTCCCACGGAGGAGCAATATGCTGACATTTTCAAAAAGGCATTATCAAGATATAAATTTGAGCTTCACAAAGATAGGATCAGGGTAACTGATAATCCATTTCTTGTTGAGAAGGAGTGTTGATAAATGGCAACAAGAAATTCTAGTTTAATTTTTCCTTGAATTAAACTGAGAATTAGAATCGAATTCTATTCTTATAGCAACTTGTAAATAGTTAATTAAGTTTAATTAACTTAATTAGCTTAGGAATATTGAGTTGGAAGTCTTTCTGAAGTCATGTATATGTTATCCTTAAGTTTTAGGGGTGCAGTATGAGTTTAAATTGAGTTGGAAATTAAATCACTTGGTTTACTGAGTTAAGTTCAGTTAAATTAGTTCTAAATTGTTTTTGGAACTAATAGAGGACTAACAATCAATTGGTGGACTAATGCATACACTAGTACAACTCCAGTTAACTGAACATTCCCTCATGAGAAACTCATGTATGTTAGTTCAGAGAAAGACCTAGTTGAGGCTAGAGTGCAGGGAGAGTGTACTATCAATGGTATTATTTACTAGAGTGTCAATATCATGAATGCATAAGAGATTGATCCTATGTTTGGATTACGCAGTTTTGGAAGCATGAATTCCCTTTAAATACGAGCTATTCATCCTAGGAATTATGCAAGAGATTAGGAGCTTGGAGAGATACTAAATAGGCTAAGGATTTGGCTTGAGCTATCTTGTGAGTTGAGAGATTTGAGAGTACTTGTGTGGAATAGTTCTAGTGAGAACAAGCTTTGAATCTTCACTCATATTTATGATTTAATGCAATATAGATAGTAGGGGTTTTGAGAAGTTGCTTTCCCCAAATACATCTTGTGTTATGTGCCATTGATTTATCTTCTTCTTGGTCATATTGTTTGTATGGATCTATTGGCTTCAACTAGTTGAAAGTAGAAGTAGATTCTTGTCATGTGCTTTAGTACATTGCACGAGCTTGTGAATCTACAAGGTTTTATACATGTTGAGTAGGGAACATTCCATAATTTGTTTGAAGATGCCTCATTCCACCATGTCCTCCATGCCTCATTAAAATATTCTCCCTGCCACCTGATACACACATCTAAATTATGATATATCATATTCCATGTGAAGTCGGCTCAAGGCTAAAAGGTGTAAATAGTCAAAATGCAATGCAACAATACAACTCAACACAAAGGAGCCTCTAGGGTATAAGGCTAGAAATAAGGGTAGAAGTAAAGAGAATGTGTCTTCAATGCACAAGTCATGGCGGGACTAGAGAGGACTCTTGAGTCTACTCAGTAAAACAGCATGGGCAACCAATGTCAGTGAGGTTCTAACTACGCTGCCCATGTAAAGGATGGCTCTACCAATGCATCATGATTTAAAAAATCGGCGAGTGAACATGGTTTGCTAACCAAGACATGATGGGGTCGACCCCATGGCTAATGTATCGCTGAAAGGAGGCTAGTATGCAAGACGCAATGGAAGAAATGGTTTCCCTAACCTATATGTCAGTAAGTGAATGATACCTACCATGACGGATCAACGGTCATGGGACTGAAATAAGATCATGAAGAAGTGTCTATAATATCCTGAAACAATAACCCATTCTCGACAATCAAAGCCCACAAGTCAAAATATTCATAAGACGAAAAATCAAGTTTTGAGAAAAAATCTTAAAATTTCAAAGCTATATATTGACTTTTAGACTCACAAATTTTTCATTTGCATTTGGAAAAAAGCTGTGGATAAAAAAGGAGCAAACTTGCCTATGAAGAATTCAACCGTTCAAACCGTGCCAAAGTTACCAGGTAACCCTCAAACCATACTTGCAATGATTTGTAATGACTTTTAGAAGTTTTAATTAAGATTTGACTGTGCGAATTCTTGTCAAAAAATCCAACTCTACACACATGCAGGTTGGCTATGACCAACTCGTGTATACGATGACCCTACACGCGACTGTGTGTAAAGGGAACCCGCATGTACGTGAGTTGAAATTCAAACTCAAATTCTA
>APFE031742404.1:0-10698 GCA_000404065.3 Pinus taeda | reverse complement strand
TCATTTATAAAATGATCATGGGGAAAAGAAATGTACATATGAGTGTGGGCAAAAGGGAAGGGAAGGAAACCAATTTCTTGAAACACCATAAACCCTAGCACAGTTTGCTCATTAATATTGCAGCCATATAAGTCTATTAATTTGCAAGATTTGAGGTTAAAATCATAGCATGAGAGCTTACATCCATCACCAACCACAAAAATGATGTGTAAAGAGCCTACCTCGAACAAATTCGATGACTTGGAGGAAGATTGGGCAATTGTTTTGAAGTTTGCCGCAAGACAGCTCAACGGGTCTCACAGGCCGCTCAAAAGGTCTCGCACCGCCCAGAGGGTCTCGCCAGTTATATTTTTGCACTGTGGAGGGGCGCTCAAAAGGTGTCGCACCGCCGAGAGGGTCTCGCAGGCCTCTCAAAAGGTCTTGCACATTGGCAACTCCGTTTGAAGGCCTTCCTGGTGTCAAAATTGAGCAAACGAGGGCTCGTTGGAAAGGTCTTTGAGTCTAGTTATGATTTTACCCATTAATAAAATCATTTGGCCAACCAAGCTAGGAGAAAACTTGATTTTCCCAAGGTCACTTCAGAGGTGTTTTTGATTCTCCTGAGGCAATGGTATTCTTGATAGTTCTCTCAAACCATGACACCTGTGAAAAACGTGAAAGAGGTTTTTCTTCTTTGGCATGTTATGGACGAAAACCTCTCTCAGTTTCCCAAAATTCATCTTTTACTGCTCTGAAACATCATTTGAGTGAAACTTGTCCCGATGTGTGAAACAAGGAATTCTGTCGAAATGAAGCGAAATGAAGGGGACAGGGGGCTTCTAAGTTTTTGGGAGTAGGGAGGGGTGTTAGGAAGCTAGGAAAAGTGGAATCTCAGAGATTGAGTGAGGGGAAAGGGTCCAAAAGGGAAAAACACAGGCCCAACCTAGAAAATTGCTAGGTTGTAGCTAGAAACTAGGGTTTATGCGAAAATGGGGAATTTGGCGGATCTAATGGATGGGAAGTGTTTGATAAGTTACTTTAAGGATAGGGGAAGGTGTATGAACATCAGGAAACAAGTTTTGCCATTGATTTGACCGTCCAAGAGAAATTGGCCTCAAAACCCTAGGAGAGGGAAATGAACTTGCCAAGGCACAACTGAAGCATGAACAAGGCGTAAAATGATTCATTAGACACTGACATGATAATCAAAACCCTATGAATGATGATAGACTCAGCTGAATGAAGACATGGACCGACATTTGGACCAGTTGATACTCCATGTTCAATGGGTTGAGGAGACGCTCCTGAAAAAGTACCAGAAAGTGACTGGTACCCAAAAGGAATAGAAGGACCGCCATATAAAAATGTTTCCAAAGTTTGGGAAAACATGGATGACCATTTTGACATATTCGAAGGAGGATAATAACCTCTGGGCGTAGGATGAAAAGGAATACGAGGTGGTAAAGAAGCAAGACCTGGATTTTCTAAAAAATTCGTCAACGATACGTACCAAGCGTCACTTCTAAAAGGACTGTAGAATATTGATTCACACTCCCTAAGTTCTAAAGTTGGTTGATTTTCAGGGAGAATTATATCTTCGTCCGGACTAACAAGTTCTTCAATAGAAATGAGTCTGGAAGGAAGATTTTGGGTAATGACACTTCCTACCCTGGGTGAACCAGCACCAGGGTGAACCAGCACCACTAGTAGTTGGAGAAGAAAATATTGAGGATGGAGTAGCAGCAAGTTCAGTTTCAGGTTTAGAAATTTCAGGTTCCTTGATTAATTCACTAGTAGGAGAAATACTACCAGTAACTTAGGAAAATGATATTGGTTCAGAAATATACTCTGTTGCTTGAACTAGATAATCAGGGTGAATAATTAAAGATGATTCTCCAGCCTCTGGTGACCCAACTCTACTATCACTAGGTGTTACAAGAGCTCTTAGCCCTTCAAGCTGACTTGGTGTATATTCGAGAGGCTGCCCCCAAAGTGTATGGGATTGTCTCGGTAATTTAGCCACGATTAAATATTTAATTACTTCACACGGAAACAAAGAAAATCTCAATAAAATCACCTAAAGTCTCTAAAGAACCAAATAGTTTTATCACATGCCTAAAAATCTAAGAGTTCAAGCCACACACAAATAGTAACTTTCCATACCGAAAACCTTAGTTGGTGATGAAATCCAATGTCGCAGAATTCAATATAGAAATGGCGGTTGGAACAGTTACCCCGACAACCTGCTTAATGAAATAGATTGGCACAAGTTTCTTCACAAAACCATCTCGACTGAGGAGAAACCCCCAAAGAGTCCAAGTGAGTCTAGTCGACATCTGCTCTAGGTACAATGAGACCCATCCTTCACCATCACCTTAGGAAAGAATCTTAAGATTATGGTCACTAAGGTCACCAACAGTAACAAATACAGCTGGGGGAACAGTCTACGATCTGATCTATGCGCAAGGGTAAAGTAACAAAGCTCAATCCCCTTGAAGGATTCTCGACATGATCAATCCGAGATTTACCAACAAGTGACCCCAGGCTCCTCGACAATGGTTAATCCGAGGTTTACCATTTTTAATACGCGCAAATCTGCTATCTTTCCCAATGAGGCAGACTTGATTGTCTCAAAGGTTTGGACATGATCTCGTGATTGAATCCTTTAAGAGGAGCTTCCTAGATTATATCAATTACAATTGGATTTATTTCCTACTGCAACATACAGCTACTTATTTTTTTGAACTATCTTGGAGAGTTAAGTACTCCCTACTCCAAGATACTAGCCTAAGCTATATTGGTGATAAGAGCCCTAGAGATAAAAGATTGTTAAACCAATTTTAATTAAGTGTTATTTTTATTGGTTGTTTCTTAAGTCAATAGGTATGGAGATGAAATTTTGATGGTGTGAAGAATCGACTCCAAAAACACTAAAAAATGCACCTAAAATGATAAACAATTTGTTTTTCTTTTCAATGAATCTCTAGCTAAAGAAAGAGTTGAGAATGCAATTCCTTGAAAAAAATCTTTCCTTCAACATATAAATGAAAAGAAAATCATTTTGTCTTTTTCAATAAACTCATAAGAAAGCTACTAATTATGCTCACAAAACAAATCCCTTTTATTTTCAACACTCAAAACTACAAAAAACAATTCTTTCAAAAGAGAATCTACGATTTCTAGAAAACACACTCAAAACTATGAAAAATCTAATCTTGAGATCTAAAACTTCTAGAAACCTAATCGAAATAAAAGCTTCAAACGTTTTTGAGGATGTTTTAATTAGTTATTCAGTAAACTAAGGATTAACTCGTTCATAATAACAAATCAATCAAAAAACACCCAGCTATGTTTCCTTTTATAAAAATGAAATTCACAACTTATGACCAAGTTCATTCAAAGGTTTGCAAAGAGAAATGAAATCTATTTCTCACCAAGGGAAGATTTCACAAACCAGCCAAACTCATCAAGGAGACAACAGATACCAGGGTGATCTAAGGTTTCTTAGGCTTCTAATCGTTAAGTCACTACAAAGACTGAGTGGAGACCAATTCAGGCATGCAAAACTTCTAGAAATTCATCTAAAACAAAACACCAATGGAACTTACTCACGAGAGACTTTTGACAGGATATATGCAGATCTGGGCAGAGACTAAAAGTAATAAAAAGAACCTAAACTTGACTGAACGAAAATATTTTAGGTTTTTCAAAATTTTTGACAGGGTCCGCATGCTTCTAGTATAACTAGATGCGGTACTGCTCTGTGTAGTAAAGTAACAGTGCGGACCTAAAAACTACCCAATCCCACACACATCAAGCAAAAACCAGAAACAAAATCAAGTTTCTCAAGTCAAAGGAAAAGGAAAATTAAAAACCCAAATCCATGTACCCAGTGGAGTCGCCAATTTGTTGGCCGGATAAATCATTCTTGCAGACAAGACCGATCTCCCTAGTATCAATAGATATCTAGCAACAAGAAGGACAAACAAATCTACCTTTCTCTAAACATATTGTGATTCATTAATAAAAACTAAAGAGGTGTTTTAGACCCTACCTTAATTCCAATGCTAGTTTGTGGCAGCCATGCTCCAATAGCTCCGAAAGAGTTTCCTTTTAAGAACCTGCAATCACAAACAAGCACACATCAAATAACACCTGCATAGCTAATATAACAAATCATGTTCATCATGGTGATCAAGGAATCCATGAAATAAACCATAAAACAAAGCTTATTGAGAAAAATAAACTTGATTGTATTAACTTTGAAATATAAGAACTTTACAACCTTTGGTGCCTTGATGCTGTACAAGCTCTTCCCAGGGTCCAAACAGGAATCTCCTCTACTTTTCCAAGCCTCACTCTCTTCAAAATGAGATCAAAAGGTATGTAATCTCTCCTCTCAAAAGCTCAATTAGGAAGACTAAGTTCCAGCAGCATTTACCCTAAAAATATTCAGCTTTCAACCTCCCTAGTAACCAGCCCAATGCTTCATTTTATAGTGTAAAGGAAGGAGGTTACAGGTCCACCATTGAAGGGATAGAGTCCTCCTTCAAAGGGATAAGCTTCTCAAATCAAGGGGTTAGCTCCTTAAGGTATGGGATGCATGAACCCTTAAGGAGCGAACTTGCCACCTCGAGATTCCCTCTAGAAGCTTCTATAAATGACTCAAAGTGAGTTTTTAAGAATGTACTTGTGCCCTTTTTACTTTTCCAAGGGTCCGCACCCATAACACAAAGACAGAGCGGTCAGGTGTGCAGGGGACATGACCAATAGGTGCAGTACCGCGGGTAATGCTAAGAGAAAGTGCAAAACCAAAGTTTTAGAGATTTTTAAGGTCTTTCTCTTATTTTCAAGGCTTGAGATGAAGAACTGAGGTTTAAGACTTGCAAAGGAGGAAGGTACGAGTGGTGATAGACCCACACTAATTACAGAATGTCAAGGTGACAATTTTTGTGCAACACACACTCACCATTAAGAAGCAACCTTCACACCACTCACTTCTTGTACTTAATACACAATATAATAACAATGGGAGAACGAGTTGGGTTGGTTCGGCCCTAGCCAACCAGCTTGTTTTCCTTTAATGAAAACACTTACTCTATGAGAGAAAGATTAACATTACAGGAAATAGATAAAATAGATGCATAAACCTGGCATTGATGCTTGTTATTAATGGAAATCTCAATCCTTATAAATTTAGAGATCCATAGTCTAGTTCCAAATTTATTTGAGGAAGGGGAAGACCCCCAACACTCATCTTAGTAGTGTGAGAGTACAAAGAATGGCTTATTGTCCTCCCTACAGAGCCATGATTTGGATTTTATATAATTTAGAATTACATGACAAGCTTTGAACAAGCCAAACCAAGCACAAAATGAATGAGAGGGCATTATAACAACTTCCCATCCAAAGGAGGTCTATTACAACAATTATCTGATCAAGGATATGCAAATATGATATGTAATTTTCATTTGTTTGCAAATACAAGCATATTTTGGAATTCTGGAAAAAAAAAAACATTTTTTATAAATCTACCTCAAAGATCCTTGTATATATCTTATACCAATGCGACATTTGGAAAATGGTTTGGAGGAAATCTAATTTTTCATGTTTTAAACAACAACCTCTCCTGGAATTTTCTGAAGCAGTTCCATTGCCTGGGAAATCGTGCCCGTAGTTTATTGTTTGGCTACTTTTGTAAATACGGGATTTACATGATTTTCTACAAATTTGCCTCAAGTACCCCTTGGTATCTCCCAAACTGTTGAAATATGGAAATAAGAATATTCCAATTTAACTTGTCCTTGAATTAAAATTGAATTTAGTCTTAATAGCTACTTAGAAAGAATTAATTTATTTATTTTAAATTAATTAGTTGGAGAAATTCAAGTTAGAAGTCTTTCTGAAGTTATGCAAGAGTTATCCCTTAAATTAAGTAGTTAAAGTTATATTTGAGTTGTAATTAGTTAACTCGATTTACTGAGTTAAGTCCAATTAAATTAGTTCCAAACTGTTTGAGGAACTAATAGTGAGTTAACAGTCAGTTGATGCATTAGTGCACTCAACTAGTGCTACTCCAGTTAACTGAAGATTCCCTCATCAGAAACTCATGCATGTCTATTTTAAGAAAGACCTAGTTGAGATTAATGTTCAAGGATAGTGTACTATTAGTTGCATGCATTTTCTCATGGAGAAACATCATGCATGCAGTCAAGGGTTCATCCTTGAGGATTGCGTAGTTTTGAAGGCTTGGCTTTTCACTTGGTAATAGGCTAATCATCCACAAGGAACAACACAAGGAAATAGGAGCTTTAAGGGCAGAGAGGAAGGTTGGAGAGAAGCCAAGATTGCCTGTGAGCATCTGTGAGGATTGTACTGAGAGCTGGCTAGCTGTGAGAGCTAAGGCTTTGTATAATTCCTATGTATTTCCACCATGTATGATAATAGAATAGTGTGGGGTTTTTATCTGAGACTTTCCCCAAAGTATTTTCATGTGTATTGTGCCATTGATTCTTCTTCTTCTGGTTATATTGTTCAGCTCGGTCTTTAAGCTTCCACAAATTGATAATAGAAGTATGTTATAGTATTCTGCTTTGATTTATATTTCATTATCGGATTACCCTACCACATATTTTCTACATGGTATTAGAGCTGTGAACAGTATACTGAGAAGAGAATTCGAAGTTTGAAGTTCGGGGTTGCAAGTGCAAATCAAATTCATTTCATACTTCAAGGTTGGCCAATGGCATTCTAGGGCTTGAGACTCGAGTATGCCTTGGAAGGTAGCTCGAATTACATAGCATGGAAGATGAGACATTAGCCTCTCAGTTCGGAATGGACTTTTCCCTCATCGCATGCATGGTGTCATTGATGATGGGTTGTGTCTGGTATCTTGACAGTGGAGCCTCTTTCCACATGACCAGTGATAAAAATTTATTCAGTGCCTTGGAGGAGAAAGGCCTCAAGATGTGCATATAGATGGGTGATGATGGAAGGTATAATGTTTCAGGAGTGGGCACGATTGCTTTTGAGAGGGAGCATGGAGCTCCTCTCACCTTGACAGATGTGATGTATGTGCTTGGAGAGAAGAAGAACTTGGTATCGGTCATGATGTTGGAGGGAAAAGGCTACGATTTTGTCTTCAGTAAAGGAAAGGCATTCCTAAGACACATAGCCACAGGTTAGACCAATAGGATAGGGATTTGGGTGAAGAATCTCTATAAACTAGAGGTAGATGATTGTGCAGCATTGAGTACGACAGCAAAATTGGTGCAAAGCCAAGACATTGGCAAGTTGTAGCATAGGCCGTTGGGCCATTTGCATCATGGGGTTTGAAGATAATGCAACAGATATCTACAAGACTTCCCGAAGGTAAATTTGAGAAAGTTGACACATGCAAAGGTTGTACCTTGGGAAAGTATACCAATTCTTCCTTTCATGATCGAGACAGTCGAGTAGAGGCTATCTTAGAGCAAGTTCATATTGATTTGTGTGGACCATTCTTGACAACGTCCACAACGAAGCAAAGGTATTATTTGATTTTCATTGATGACCATTCTCGTAAATTCTGGATTTATTTCATGCAGAAGAAGGACCAAAATTTCACAAAGTTTTGTGAGTTCAAAGCTTTGGTCAAGAAAGAGTGAGGGAAGAATATCAAGGCCTTGAGAAGTGACAACAGTGGAGAATATGTCTCTTAAGAGTTTAAGGACTTCTATGCACCGGAAGGAATTAAACGAGAGTTGACGGCACCTCATAACCCACAATAAGATGGGGTGGCTGAGAGGAAGAATAGAACTATTGTAGGGGAAACATGGCAATGCTGCATGACCAAGGCCTACAACTTCACTTGTGGGCTGAGGCATCCAACACAGTGGTCTATTTGTAGAATAGAAGCTTGCATCACATACTTGGGATGAAGACTCCAGAGGAAGTTTTATCCCATAAGAGACTAGCTGCGAATCACTTCAGGATCTTTGGATCATTAGTATATTTCCATGTGAAAAAGGATGCATGGAAGAAGCTTGAGCCGACAGTAGATTTGGGGATATCTGTGTGCTACACTGATACACCTCACAACTATCGGGTGTACTTGCCTGCCAGTCGGAGGACAATGGTTCACAGAGATTTCAATTTTGATGAGCAAAAGGCCATGCGTGTTTACCTTGAGAGGGAGCTCCAACTACAGGCTGTGGAGGAACTGTTTGTTCCTAAGGAGGAGGAGCCTAACACTGATGCAAAGCAACCACATGCAGAGGTTCCAGGAGTGGAGACATCCACTCTAGAAGAGTCTTCCAGAGATGGATGGAAGCACACAAGAGAAGGCGATAGATTGTTGAAGGATACGAGAGAGAATGTGGGAGCACCATATTCTCAACACAGATAGAGGAGGTCACTTGAGAGGTACAATGGATACATGGCCCTTGCCAGGGAATATGATGAGACTGATCCATCTTCATTTGAGAAAGCAGTGCAACATCCGATTTGGGTTGATGCTATGGTGGAGGAGTATGACTCCATAGTTCGTAATAGTGTTTGGGACATGGTTCTGAGACCAAAGAACAAGTCAGTAGTGAGTTTTTGTTGGCTTTACAAGGTAAAGAAAGTTGTTGATGGTAGTGTGGAGAAGCATAAGGAAATATTTTTTGCCCGTGGCTTTTCACAGGTCGAGAGGATCATGTTGCTACAATATATTCCGACAGAGTAGAAATATGCTAACATTTTTACAAAGGCATTGTCAAAGTGTAAATTCGAGTTCCATAGAGATAGGATCGAGGTGCCAGATAATCCCTTTTCTTGTTGAGAGGGAGTGTTGAAATATGGCAACAAGAATATTCCAATTTAATTTTTCCTTGAATTAAATTGTGAATTAAAATCAAATTTAGTCTTAAAAACTACTTGGAAATAATTAATTTACTTATTTTACATTAATTAGTTGGATAAATTCAAGTTAGAAGTCTTTCTGAAGTCATGCAAGAGTTATCCCTTAAATTAAGGAGATAAGATTGAGTTATATTTGAGTTGTAATTAGTTAACTTAGTTTACTAAGTTAAGTCTAGTTAAATTAGTTCCAAATTGTTTGAGGAACTAATAGTGAGTTAACAGTTAGTTGATGCATTAATTCACTCGACTAGTGCTACTCCAGTTAACTAAAGATTCCCTCATCAGAAACTCATGCATGTCTATTCTGAGAAAGACCCAGTTGAGATTAATGTTCAAGGACATTGCACTATCAGTTGCATGCATTTTCTCATGGAGAAAACGCATGCATGTAGTCAAGGATTCATCCTTGAGGATTATGTAGTTTTGAAGACTTGGTTTTTCACTTGGTAATAGGCTAATCATCCACAAGGAACAATACAAGTAAATAGGAGTTTGAAGGGCAGAGAAGAAGGCTGGAGAGAAGCCAAGATTTCTTGTGAGCATCTGTGAGGATTGTACTGAGAGTTGGCTAGTTGTGAGAGCTAAGGCTTTGTATAATTCCTATGTATTTCCACCATGTATGATAATACAAAAGTGTGGGGTTTTTATCTGAGACTTTCCCAAAAGTATTTTCATGTGTACTGTGCCATTGATTCTTCATCTTCTGGGTATATTGTTCAGCTCGATCTTTAAGCTTCCAAAAATTGATAGTAGAAGTAGGTTAGAGTACTATGCTTTGATTTATATTGCATTATCGGGTTAACCTATCACAGATTTTCTACACAAACGGTGGTGAATTTTGGAAAATTGTTCATGCTCTACTCAACTTCCTATACCAGAATAAAGACCCATGCTCCATAATTTTCATATTAGACTTCATTTGCACGCAAATATAGGAGGAAGTTGGTCATTTGAAAGCTACTATGAATTTGGGGTTGAAGCATTAATTATACCCTAAAAATCCATATGTATGACCTGGGTGCATTTTGACTGATGTGTAGGTGTTCAAACAACATTTTGAACAAAAAACTTTCCCGTATTTTCTCAAAAATGTGTCGATGTATGAAAGCCCCAAATTAGTTGCTCTCTAGTGCAAGAATGTTTCTCTTCAGTGTAGGAACATGTCAATGAACGATAAGTCGACCTCTGACTATCAATAAAGATCCGAGATTATTCCAAATGCATGTTTGTACTACCAGCTATCATTTTCCTTCGTGACAAGCTTGAATGATGAAGTGCTCCACATATACTTGGTGCAGGATCCTGTTGTGATGCAAGAACAAGACAATCTACATTAACAACATTTTAATGAGCATTAATCCTAGAATGCATGTAATGAAGATATTCTGATATAAAATACAACAAGCACAAATCTTTTCTATTGCATTAAAAGTATGTAGAAATAGCTCATCAACTGGTAAAACAAGTGCATCATATAAATAAAAAAGATGCATGAAGTACAACAATTCTAGGGTGAAACAACCCTATACTCAATAAAAACCATTATCTCTTCTAGCTTATTCCATAGCATTTCCCTAAGAGCAATGTTAAAAAAAAACTAAAGTCAACAAAGCAACATAAAAGATCAAGTTTATTATTTGGCATTCTTGTAAGAGTAACAAGATGATCCACAATTGACTAATGTCTCTTAAACCTAACTTTCTATTTGGCCCTTTTATCCTGGCTTTAAGCTGAAGATTGATAACTTTTTCCAAAATAAAATTATACCACTTAACTAAAATGTAACTAATCATAATGATACTAAAATCAATTATATATAATAAATAATAAGTTTTA
>APFE031742401.1:0-13720 GCA_000404065.3 Pinus taeda | reverse complement strand
ATAGTTTTAATAAGATGGGTTATCTCATTCGTTTTATGTGGGATGGCTAGATTAGATTCGAAGCTATGTCGAGTGGATCTCTGAATTGACAAACACATGGTCTAAGTGGTCCCTAAACCAGACTAAGGATCATGAAGACACTGGCCTAGTAACCCCTGAACTGGACTGTGGGTTGCAGTAAAGCCAAATTGTGTGCCTCAGTGGGCCTAGGAATCCTTGTCAGTGATTAACAGGATATACAGTAAAGCTGAGAGGTGGATTTTCTCTTTTAGGGTCTAGTGGTCCCGGGATGGGATGCATGGTAAAGCTTGGAGAGTATGTCTCAGTGTAGGACCTAATGATCCTTGGATCAAACTGTGGATGCACAATAAAGCCAGAGAGACTAGGAGGCACTCAAATTCCTTACACTGTAGGTGGAGAGCTCTGGTGGAATCCATGTTGATTGGTGATTTTGGTGTGTTTTATGAGTCCCACATTCATGCTTGGAATGTGGCACGGGGGAAATTGGCTAAAGAGAGACTTGGCTCAACCAATCTGTGGTTGGGTGGAACGTGGTAGTCCCATCTCCAGTTGGTTCATCACATTCATTAATGAGATATTTATTCCCTTGATTCTCGTGTGTAAATGTATTGATGTATATGTGGATTTTGATGGCTGATATGTTTATGGTATTTTTGTTCCTATTATACTGGTTATATGTATATTTTATGACAATGTAGTATACCTAGGGGGATAGTATGAGGTACAGAGGGAGGTACCCAAGGGAATAATGTAATAATGAGATGGGGCATAGTAATAAATACGGTGGTTAACCCGTATCATGTAAGGGCCACCAATAGTTAGAAGTAATGTAATAATTCCATGGTATTAGATAGATGGTATTGAGGGAACCATGCAATGACCTATGGTATTGTATGTATGAGGCCTATATAGAGGCTAGAGACTCCCCATTGAGAGATTTCAAGGAATATTGTATGAACATGCATATGGCTTGTCGAGTGTTCTCCTTCCTTAAGGAGTGAATATATGGTGTTTCCCTACCTTAAGGGTTTGATATTAATAAAAAGAAGCATTTTTATATATTTTGATCTTATTATTTCTGGGTATATTTGTGTACTCATATATTTTAAGATCAGATCTATAACAAGTGGTACCAGAGCATTTTCTTGGGCAAAGCGAAGAATTCTTTTTGTAGGAACTTTTTAGGCGGCGAGTTTGTAGATCATATCTATATGTTCTGGTGCAATATTTGTATAATCTAATTGCATATCTATGTTCCTTGCGAAAAAATACCCAATTTGAAAAAGAAAAAAAAATGGTCAAATTGGAGTCCGGATGAGGGAGATATCACTGATTTAAAAAGTAGTTGTGTTGTAGACATTCTTTGCGGTGATGAATTTGCAGATTAGATCTGTACATATTGGTGCAAAATTTGCAAAATATCATTGTAGATCTAGGTTATTTGCAAAAAAATACCCAATTTAAAAAGGGAAAAATCGATCGAATCAGAGTCCAGATGAGAGAGATATCGCTGATTTTAAAATCAGATGTGTTACAGAAAATTTTCGAGACGACGAGTTTGCAGATCAGATCAATACGTTCAAGGGAAAAATTTACAGAATCTAATTGTAGATCTAAGTTCTTTTCGAAAAAATATCCAATTTGAAAAAGAAAAAAATCGGCCAAATCGAAGTCTGGATGTGGGAGATATCGCTGATTTAAAAATCAGCCATGTTGCAGACATTTTTTGGGGCGTCAAGTTTGCAGATAAGATCTATATGTTTTGGTCAAAAACTTGTAGAATACAATTGCATATCTAGGTTCCTTGCAAAAAAATACCCAATTTGAAAAAAAAAAATTGGTCGAATCAGAGTCCGGATAATGGAGATCGTTGATTTAAATATCAGCTGTGTTACAAACATTTTTTGGGCCGGCGAATTTTTAGATCAGATCTGTACATTCTGGTGCAAAATTTGCAAAATCTCATTGCATATATAAGTTCTTTGGAAAAATATACCCAATTTGAAAAAAAAAATCGGCCAAATCGAAGTCTGAATGAGGGAGATATCACTGATTTAAAAGTCAGGTGTGTTGTAGACATTTTTCAAGGCGGAAAATTTGTAGATAAGATTTGTACATTTTTGGAAAAAAATATGTAGAATAAAATTACAGATATGGGTTGTTGGTGAAAAAATACCCAATTTGAAAAAAAAAGTTGGCTGAATCGGAGTCTGGATGAGGGACATATCGCTGATTTAAAAATCAGTTGTGTTGCAGACATTTTTCGGGGCGGCAAGTTTGCAGATCAGATGTGTACGTTCTGGTGCAAAATTTTCAAAATCTAATTACATATCTGCATTTTTTGCAAAAAAAATACCCAATTTCAAAAAAGAAATCATTTGAATTAGAGTCCGCATGAGGGAGATATCATTCATTTAAAGTCAACTCTTTTTTCAGAATTTTTTATTACGGAGAGACAGTTGTCACGAAATCTAAAATTTTAGTGCCTAGATCGGGATTTCTATCACACGGGAAAATCCATAATGGTTGTTCCATGTCCAAAAGCAGGTCATAATAGGGATTCTGAGCAATATTGACTAAATTATGGCTATTTCAAATTTTCGCCAAGTAAGTGATTTTTTTTTCAAAATCCTCTTCATGGCGGTTCTATATTTGATAGGAAAAGATAATGGTCCTACTGTTGAAGGATGCATAAAAGAAAAAAAGTCATTATAGGCAAAACATTGGAAATTTTGGGTAGTGGCTAAATTTAAAGATGACGTGGCCACATGGTGGGAATTACTTAACAAAAAAAGGTGTTCCAACCTGCCTAATGAAGAATTTGAAAATTTCCTTTTAGACAAATGCTCTCATGCTAGAAAACAAGATAATGAGAAACATGTGGGTTTTTTTTTTTTTTTGAATCAGTTACCGGAGAATCCACAGTATGAACATTTTTATGCCAACGTTTCAAATACCAAATGGGATCCATCATGGGGTTATTTTCTACTGGTATTTGCTTATTACAGGTTCATGGATATATTCAAAAGGACAAGATCATTATGTCTATAAATCCTAGTTGCAAACAAAATTTTATAAATTTCAATTTGGAAAAAAAATTGCAAGTTCCAGCAAAACAAAGGGAGCACACAAGTTAATAATGAGGAGGTGCAAGTTTATAAATATTTGAAGATTTCTATGGACAAGTATGTATTACATTCTTATTTTTATGCCTCAAATATGGCTAATGTGGATGTTGTTTTAGGATACCTTTGGATGGAATCGGTGGGTACTATCAATATTAATGTGTAGAAGAAATTCTTGAAGCTTTGGTATAAAAAGAAAAAATTACATTATAGGATATTTCCATCAATAAACAAGTAGAGTCCAAGGAGGCTGAAGCAGAAGATGTTCTAGGGACTGACACATCAGATGATGAGCCCTTGATGTTCGACAACCAAACACAAACATCAAACTGGGTATGAGAAAAATAGGTAGAGTCCAAGGAGGCTGAAGCAGAAAATGTTACAAGGACATATACATCAGATGAGGAATTTGTGGTTGAACTAATATTGGAAGATAAGAAACAACAATAGGGACTAGAACATGCACCAGATACCAATCAGGCTCCATTAGGTGGTGAATTAAAGAAAGATACATCGTTGGTTAAAACTTCAACATATCACCACCGACATCACCTCACAAGAAAACAACCAACAAGATGGCAACGAATCAGAAACAAGGACAACAACCCTTGTAAGACAGATAGAGATGGGCGATGATCCACCCACAACATAACAACGTAGAAGAGCCACCATGGTCAACTTCCATCTCAAGCAAGCGAGGCACTAGCTAGGTCAAGGGTTCGCCTTTCTCTGGGATGGCTAGATGCACGTGCATGGTACGAGTGGACTACACTTTTGAGTAGATCTTATTATTTGTATTCTTCTTATGTTTCGGGGATGAAAAATATTTAAGGGGGGTGGAATGTAGTATACCTAAGGGGGTTACTATGGGGTACAAAGAGAGGTACCCAAGGGAATAATATAATAATGGGATGGGCCATAGTAATAAATAAAGTGGTTAACCCGTATCATGTAATGGACCACAAGTAGTTAGCAATAATGTAATAAGCTCATGGTATTAGATAGAAGGTATTGAGGGAACCATGGTAATGACCCATGGTATTGTATGTATGAGGCCTATATAGAGGCTAGAGACTCCCCATTGAGAATGTCAAGGAATATTGTATGAACAGGCATATGGCTTGTGGAGTGTTCTCCTTCCTTAATGAGTGAGTATATGGTGTTTCCCTATCTTAAGGGTTTGATATTAATAAAAGGAAGCATTTCTATCTATTTTTATCTAATTATTTCTGGGTATATTTGTGTTCTCATATATTTTCAGATCAGATCTATAATAGACAACAACTATGTATGGCTCTCAACACGTTTTTACTTGTACATGAATGGATAATGTGTCTATGACCTAATAGATGATAGTGCAGCAAATGACATGAGGGAATAATGGTTCATAGCAATTCTCAAATAAGTATGAGATCCCTACACTTAATTATGTTGTTTGCACCTGTGGTTACATGTTGATGATATGTTTAACGAAATGTCTGTCATGGCTAGTAGGGGTTTGGTTATGCTCTTATTCAGCTTATTTCTTTTGCATCATTGTTTCCTTGTATTTTCACTAATGCAAAGCTTTCACTCCATTATGGGCAGTGGTGTAGGCTCAGGGCCTAAAAACGTGGCTTAAATCCCAGGGTTACTAGCACAAAATTGGTAATTTTGGTATTTGGTCATTGGCAAGTCAGCTTGTGAGAGAGAATTTTGGTTGTTGGTCACTCCCTTTCCCATAACATGAGAGAGCTGAGGCATAAGAGATCCATAACAATAGTGGGACCCAAGGACAGGTTATTTGAGTGGATGAATTGTCTCCTGAGGGTTCTGTTGATGATTTTGGATGAGTGCGTTTGATGTTCCGTCGATTCCACTTCATTAATGTCACATAGGCGGTCGAATATGATCATAGTAGCCTCTCGTCTCATGTTTACCCCAGTTGGCATGGTTACTTAGGTAGATGTGGGAAGCGAGTGTTACATAAGCCTTCATTCCACGTTTTCCTTTCCTGATCCAGTTCCATATCAACATCATTATGATCATTCTGTCTCAATCATAACACCCATTTCATGTTCTTGATGGGGGATACATCAAGACCCTCTTGCAATGGCTCGTTTCACGTCGACATCAGAACATCATCTAGGAAGTTGACTTAGAAACACCCCTTGGTACCTTGGTGCTTGCATACATCAAAAGCAAGTTTCTTCGCTATTGGCGACAGGTTTACATCATTCGCCTATGACCAAACGATTCTATGTGGTGTTCAACATCAACTCATTCATTCACACCATATGGGTGTATTATAGTACCTTGACAGCCATTAACATCATCAATGCTTTCTCTCGCGTATGTTAATGACTCACATGAGTGGTTGGTAATCATATGTTGTCTACAATGTTCGTCTCCAGTTCATTGATTCACATGGTTAGACTTGTACGTTGGTTGGTCATATGAATGAGAGAGAATACCCTAGATCTAGTTTCATCCATCTAGGCTATGATTTCAATATTATACAAAGGTCAAAATGTATGATGGTCATGATCATATGAACTTTCATGCAATCATGGGTCCACCAATTGCATCTGTGGATGCGTCATTTGATCATTGTACATGTTATGTTAGATTATGAGCTGATTATGGGTATGCCTCCCTCAACAACAAAGATGTCATGTTCTAAATGTATTGTAATAGATGAAGCTCGTCGGTTGTCCTTGAACACTACTTGTCACAAGGTAAAGCACCTCAATTATCATCAATCATCTTTGACTTTGCGCCTTAGGAGTCATTCTTTTATAGGCCATTTTGTCACATTTGATCAGTGATCATCCTAATGGGATCAATCAACATCCTATCCCCCTGTCACCATCTTGCACAAATCCCTAAGCATGTACCTTTGATTTCCAAATTTTGAGCCCTAAATTGCTTCATCTGAGCCAGTTTAGGGACCAATGCTCCCTGTAACCCTATTAGGGTTTGTTCTCTAGCAAGTTGCTCCACTGTGGCCTGGGTTGGTCACCAACAGGTTTCTCCTCTTTGCATCTGTGTTGGTTCTAGAAATATGGGATAATGATCGGGATTCTGGAAGCTTCCTCTTCTAGGAGTTTCCAGATTTTGTTACAATTACTTATCTTGGATAAAACATTCAGATCATATCCATCCCCTACATTGGATTTTTCACTTATCCTTTGATCCCATCCCTCCATCAAATGTGGATCTCTTACCCTAGATTGGTAATTGGATAAAAACTCTTAACTTACCATACTTCTCTATATATTCCTAGCCTTCTATGTGGTTTGGGGTTGTATTTTGGAGAGTGATTCTACCCTTATGCTGATGTAGTGATATTTCATCATTCCATGCATTTAGGGTGATTGGAGGTGCATATTGTGACAAGGAAAGGACAAGTCAACAACTTGGAGGAGCTCTTCTACAATTTCAACAACTACTAATGGTTGTAATATCCTTCCATTTATAGTAATGAAAATAATTCATTGTTTTCCTATATGTGATGTTATTTCACTTATTTTAATACCTGTTGATCTATTGAATGAAGTACTTAGATGATATTGCATAGATCTTGTAGTTTCTTAGCTTGTGTTATCTAGTTATGTAGGTTCTAATTTTTGAAATTAGAGTTGGGATTGGAGCTTCCAAGTTGAAGAAGGAGAAAAGCTTGTGAAGGATTCCAAGTAGGCCTCACTCCATCATCTATTTAATTTAAGGAAAAACATTGTGTTCCTTGTCTCTCCGTTGTTCTAGGTTAGCCACTGACCTAGGGGAGATACTTTTGTCTGCAATCGTAAATCATGTTTAACACCCTTCTTACCATATGATTATGCTAGAATGGTTTTGATCCTTTCCCCTTGAAATTTATCTGATCTTTCTTCTTCCAATCAATCTAGTTGTCAATCGTATGTTTGGATTGTTCATAACATTAATTGGTTTTTTAGTCAATATTTTACAATGTTTTAGGTTATTGAACTTGATCCTATTTTGAATGATTTGGGCAACCTACTAAGGTACCTTTGAATTTTTTCTTTTTTTGTCCTTGATATAAGGTACATACATCAATAGTTCTAAAATTTATCTGTATTCTCATATACTAATCTAACGCAACTAGAGTTCATGTGACTCTTTGACCTTAGCATCATAATACCTCACTAACATATACTTCTCCCGAAATATTTTTCGAACTCACTCCATGAAAACTCCCTTTCTTAAATGGCTTTAACATTTCTTAAGTCCTCCCACCATATATAATCCTTTCCTTTTAAGTTGAAAATTTCCACCCTAAATTTCATGTTCTCAGAGTAGTCGTGTACTCTAAAATACTTATTCATCCCTAGTAGTCAAGCCTCCACTTCTTCAACTTTCTTATTCTCTCCCTCGAAGGTTGGGGGATTTCTCTTCTTAGATTCCTTTAGTATTCAACCTGTGTGACTCCTTCCATGTCAGTAATGTCATTGAGCTACCATTCATGATGACTGATCAGGGTCAGATGCCCTTCTCTCAGGGGTGTTCCATAGATTTTATGCTCTTAGAGTGTCTTCACTAGCTTGCTTGTGCCTTTTCGATTTACTATATTTTTCTCTATTAGCTCCAAATACATGGCTCTATATTTTAGCGGGAATTTTTATAGATTTGTGTGTGTCTATGTAGTTTGCACCAGGATTGTACTATTCTTTCTTTGTAAGTATCATCACGTTCACTTTTTCTTTTCTCTCATAAGCCTTGACGATTATTTCCTTTTCCTTGCAACTTCTTAACTCATCCTTTAGACTTCTTAGAATTTCCATCTAGTAAGGAGAATCTTCCTCCACCTTCTTCCCAATGGATTCCTCCTCTTGATTATATCTGGATTTTCCATACTAGATTGCACTATCTTGTTGCTCATTTTTTACTTTCTAGTGGGAGTAAGTGATACCTAACATGCGTTGTTACACATGTAACTGTTAGTAGTTATATCATAACATGTCAAGAATCATGATTGCAATCACTAAGATACATTTAAATTTTACCCATGAACTTTGCATTTCAAGGCCTATTCAGTCCAAGTTTTGAGCTTGGGATCTAATACCTCTTTATAATAATAGATGTCACTCTCTTGCAATAATATGAGTCATGGAAGGGTTTTACTGACATTTTTAACTCAATTTTCTCAATGTCTAACAATGTATTGGTCCTAAAAAATTTCCATTTTTCTAAATACTGCCAAAAATAGTTATTAATGTAACCATTGTGCCCAACTCAATGAGAGTTTTTCAATGATGTGAACTAGGTTTCAATTCAAATATTGGATTGAAAGTAAAAATTAAAGGACAATTTGTCTTTATTTTTGTCGCCATGTTGTCAAAATGTTCATAAACAACCGATATGATCTACCAATTTTCATAATTAAACATGTTGTGACAATTAAAATACCATGGTATATATTTATATATGTAGAAGCATATACTAGTTTCCAATTATTGTTACAAACAATACAAAACATAAGATTGAAACCATGTATCAAACATTGATATGGGAATATAACCATGCCACAGGAATACCTATATATAACCAAACATAATACAATTTTCGAGACCTCTATCCTAAGTCAACGAAATTTCAAATTCATTGTGAGGGACCCACTCATTACCCCATCAAGGTCTGGGTCCCAAGTGGATTCACTTAATTCACCTTGTATAGCTCCAACAACAGGTTAGTGATTTTGTAGGTTTTAATCTTATATAGATAATACCTACAAAAAAGTTCTTAAAACTAAAAAGAATTACAGTGGTAATCACAAAAAATATACACAAAGATTTTTCTCTTGGAACCCAAAACTTGGAAAAGAAGATTAATTTTTCATTATACTATTTTACAATGTTACAATACATTATACATGTTGTAGCATTCATAAACTCCCAATCCATTAACCTGGGATTAGAATATAATTGTAGTTTTGTTGATTGAATCTACAAAACTATGGATAATACCACCATGTGCATGGGGATAGTCATGATAGTCATGTAAAGAGTATAACACATACCTAACACTCTCCCACATTTGTTTTCCCTGCACACAAGGGGCTATAAGAGTACATAGTCAACAATCCATGGAAGTAACACCCATTGTTTCTCTACACTAAAGAAAACTTCTTGGTGCTCACAAACTTTTTCAATGCATCTACAACATTCTTCGAAGTATCCACCTTTACCAACAATAAGCTTTTGTCCTCAACCATATCCCTCACAAAGGTGAAACTAAACATCAATATGATTTTTCTTGGAATGATAAGTAGGGTTATTTTCTAAGAAAATTTCTATTTGGATGTTATAATCAATCCTGATAGCTTGTTGTACCAATCCCATACCTAAATACAATATTTATAACATAAATACTTCCTTTCTTACATGAGTGTTTTCCATGTACGTAGCGTATGTAGTTGAAAGTACCACTATATGTTGTCTATTGCTCATCCAACTAATTTATGCTCCAAATAGGTTAAACACATACCCACTTGTAGATATTCTCTGATCTAGACCTCTAACCTAGGCTCCATCAAACAAATCCATGTATGTTGAACAATTTGTCCATTATTGGTCTTCCTTGATAGCACAAACCATAATCATTAGTGCCAAGAACATACCTAAAAACGTGCTTTACTATTTTCCAATGCTCCTCCTCTGGTTTTCATTTGAACCTTCTCAATACTCCCACCACATGTGCAATGTTTGGTATGTTATAGACCACTTCATACATCAAACCTCTAACTACATTCACATAGGAAGCGCATGCATGTCCTCCTTCTCTTATTCTATCTTGGGGCATTTTTTTGTAGTTAAATTTCCACCTATAGGAATAGAAACCTTCACCGATTTACTTTTATGTATATTAAACCTCTACAATATTGTCTCGACATACTTCCTCTAATTTAACCAAAGTTTTCTCTTTTCTTGATCTCTTTTAATTTTCATGCCAAAAATAAAATTTGCAGCACCAAGGTCCTTCAAGTCAAATTTAGAGGAAAATGGGGTTTTCACATCCTATATAATAGCTCGGTCATTTCCAATAAGCAACATATCATCCACACACAAGACCAAATAAATAACATAATCACCAACTACTTTAAAATGCACACAGTGATCCATTTTGCTTCTTGTGAATCCAAGTCCATATATATATATATATATATATAGATAGATAGATAGATAGATAGATAAAGTTTTTGATACCACGTCCTTGGTGATTTCTTTAACCCAAATAGATACTTTTTAGCATGCATACCATTTCTATATCCCCATGAAGGAATGTTGTCTTCACATCCATCTATTCTACCTTAGAATTAAAAAAAACAACATCGGATAAAAGTAATCGAGTAAAAGCTAACTTGGAAACAAGAGAAAAAATATCACCAAAATCAATTCCTAGCACTTTTGAATAATCTTTTGCTACTAACCAATATTTGCATTTCTCCACTTTCCCTTCTACAATCAACTTCTTAAATACCCATTTATTACCAATGGATTTTGTTCCAGTCAAAAACTCCACCAAATCCCAACCCTCATTCTTGTCCAAGGATGCCATTTCTTAAACCATGGCCTTTTTCCTTAGTTTTCCATCTTCTAAATCCATTGCCTCCCTAATATTCCTAGTATCACTATCAATAATAGATAAATAAAAATTTTAACATAAATTAGATGGAGTATACCTCTTTAGATGCCTTCTCTCCCAAACTAATCTCCTCAAAACCACAATGTATGGTTCTTCTTCTTCCAATTCCTACTCTTTTGTGGAGTCTGATTCTTCAACCTTCAGTTCAAACTCTATGTTCCTTGGTTCCTTTTCCCTTGCTAGGACTTCATGTTTCATGACATCCTTCACTTCTCTAAATACCATATCTCATGTGTACACAACCTTCTTTCTTTTTGGGTTGCTGTTGTAGCAAACAACAACCCCTATTTTTATTTTAAATCATAATAATAATGGGGACCTTTTAGTTTTTCTAAATCATCTTAAGTTTTCAAAGTAATAAGACAAAAGGGAAATTAAATTTTAAAAAGTCTTGAAATATTTTAAAAAGAAAACTAAAGAAACAAATAATTATTCTAAATCGAGATTAGTAATCTCATAATATACTTATCGGGAATTTTTAATAGAATGTTGCGAGAATTTCCTCTTCCGAGTTTTAAATCCCAAGATTCTGATATATTATATCAAGTCCTTGTTTATCGAGACTTTTCATATCGTAACTTTTATTTAAAAATACTTACGAGAATGACCCCTTCCAAAAAACACTTCTATACCAGGACTTCTATCTCGAGCCTTATATCTCAAAAATCTTATATCATATCATTTATATCTTGAAACTCACACAATTAAAACTTTTTCATCTCGAATCAATCACATATCGTAATTTTATTTCCAACTATCCTCTAGTATTTCACTTCTAAAAACTGATGTGGCAATATTCACGTGGTTCATCATTTATTTATGCAGTAGTCTATAACGCGACTTTTTGAAAGCCTTTCCGGCAGATTTTTCCGGCCAAAATCCGGCAGCCATTCATTGGAATCCCAAGTTTGATAGCTAGTTTCTGCACAATCAATGGCTCCCAGGGGTTTTTCAGGGCGCTGAATCCAAATATGCAGTTAAAAAAACATTTTAACTGCTAAAAATCAAGATTTAACCTCATTTCTTCCGCCGGATTCCGTCACCGGAATCTCCAAAAAGTCGCATTATAGACAACTCCTTTATTTATTTACATGACTTTACATTGTAACAATGGACCTCGAAAGGATAAAAGTCTCACATTAATTAAAAAAATAATTTCTTAATTGATTTTAAAAAGAAAAAGTTTTACGCTATGTTTCTAGTTATGCCGTTTTGATCTTGCATAAAATATCTTTCCTCTTGATTTCTATGTATGTATCTTTTAGTTGTCCTCAAATCCCTGATACATAGAATAAATGAAGAAAGGGAGTAAACCTAAGAAAAAGACTCCACAACAACAATCCATAGGCCCATTTGTTGAAGATGTCGATGACAAAAATCTAGGAGCGGGATTATTCTCATATACAATATGTACCAGAGATGCTGGGACTTCTTCTTAGGAAGCAATTTATCAACATTTTAAAGAAGAAGAGACCAAGGTTACTGTTAGAATAATCATGACAAAAGATACGAATTTTGTCTCAAAAGCCACTCCAAGGGATGTAGCCAACTCATTTCTTCACAGAATTAGGGTGAGACTATAGCTATTTCCTTATATAGACATGGTCCGATGGGTAGTTGAGAATTTGGATATTTCTGGGAGACATATTCAAACGAAAAGGGGAACAATGATTGGTTCTTTCACCAGTAAGGATGTCCAAAGCATGTATCACCTACCGAACACTTAATGTATATATAATAAGGAATACATCGAGGCCTTTATAAGGGAGCATGGACACCCGTCGATACCAATCTGAGAACGTACAAAAGGCCTAAACAAGCATAAAGCTGAGGAAATTGGTAAGTATTTATGCGATTCCCTCGCTTTCCATTTTTCCCAAGTGGAAACCATGTTGTTTCAATTGTATGCACTACCTAATGTGTCAAAGTTCCCAGAGGACTAGGTAGCCTTAATCGACAGTGCTTCCAAGGGTTTTATATTTGATTGGGCTACCATTCTTTCCAATAACTTGGCCACCCAAACTTTAGCTTGTCGACGTGCTAGAAGCATTTCCGAAGATAAGTTGCCTCCTATCTACATGTATGCTTATATTGTGGATGCCCTATGCTTTTCTATGGATTTTCCTACCATGGGTTGGAAATGAACCATTCGAGACCCAAAACCTATTCACATTTATCATGGCATCTCATGGGAAACCAAATACTTTGATAACTTTTACTAGATTTTTCATAGAGTAATGATTCTGATATGAGGTCATTTTTGAATCTTGTCCGCCTAGGATGTCACAAGGAGTTATGGATGATATTCGAAAAGATGGAAATTGGTTTGGTGAAGAATTATTCACTTATATCGGAGTCTGGGGTAGCCTTTCTCACCCTCATGTTTTTCCTCTATTTATCCCATATAAGTTAGTTAGTAGGGAGGTAGCCTATTAGATTATGGTTTACGGTATTACTAAAGTGTTGAAGGTGTCAAACAAGAGAGCATGGCCTATCTTTCCTATGAGATTCGAGATATTTGCATTGGCTAAATACCATCACGATGAAAGAGAAATAATAGTTATTCCAGCACTCAAATTGCCCATTATTCCTAACAGGAAGTATGATTTGTTGGCATTATGGCTAAAGTGTTGTCCTTGATGGCAACCCATTCAGGTGATAGATCACAGTACTTCAAGTCAGTAGCAAAGATTCATGATCAGCTATCAAATATTGAAGAAAATAAGGGGTACGCAGGTACACCTTACAGAAGGTGCGTACATGTAGGCCGGTGTTACATAAAGTGCGTACATACCCACAATTATCCCGTTCAGGAGGTGCGTACCCCCAGTTCTTATGTTTAACTCTTGGTATTTAGCCGACGGAATTGTGTTATTATGGTTTTGGCCCATGGTATTGTTTTATATTATTATTATTATTGAGCCCCATGATCC
>APFE031742394.1:0-17170 GCA_000404065.3 Pinus taeda | reverse complement strand
GAGGTTGACTCCCCTTGCTTGTCCTGCAATGCCTTTTCCAATTCTGCTTCCATCTGTAATATTCTCTGATTCATCTTCAGAAGCAGATCCATGGTCTCATCAACTTGCTTTTCCTGTGCAAGTTCTGTTGTTTGAGGGTGAATGGTTGGAGGCAGCTTTGCTTGCTTTCTTAGTGCAGTAATGTCATCCTCCTTTTTCTTCATAACGGCCTTAATACCCTTTGGATCTTAGGATCATGTCCTAGATCAATGATTATGTCTTCCAAAGTTTTTATTCTATTGTCCTTAGCAGTGGAAGACATCCTTTCCAAATCTAGCTGTGTATTTGTATTTTTTAGTGACTCTTTTAACTAATGGGCCAACATGGCCCTTTCTGCAAGTGTGGCATACACCATTTCCCCTATTTGCTTTTGCAGTTCAATTTGGTCCATGGGATGTATGTCCTTGGAGAGGACCTCTAGACTTGTTTTTGTGTAGTCTGCAGATGTTCTGGGCTTTGGAACCTTAGGCTTAAGATGAGTAAAAATCATCTTGTCCTCCTTTATATCATATGGTGCCATTAATCTTTGTTTCTTGGAGGGTGTTGCCTTTAAGAATTGATCATAAAGTTGAACTCTCAAGAGTTCATTTTAGGCCTTTATTTCCATAAAGGTTCCTTTGATTCCAGCTGGTTGTTTGCCCTGCTGCCTGGAAGAGGACACCCCTGTACTTTGCTGCATAGCTTGTTCCTGCTAGAATGAACTAGTGGCATTCTGTTGGCTGGATTCTCTTTCTCTGCTTTGGCTTTCTGCCCTTTCTTCACTGATTTGTTCTTCTTCAGTCTGAGGATCAATCCTTTGCCTCTTGGCCTCTGGCTGCTGTGTTGATCCACTTGGAGGTGTGGGCTCCTCTCTATCTAGTTTTCTTCCTCTCTCTTCATTGAGAGGAGTCTGCAAAACTGGAATTTGGGGTGCTTCAGCTTGCTGTAAAGGGGCTTGCCCTTGACTTTGGTCTTTTGAAGTGCTGGGTTATTTTGCCTCTATTTCCTGTTGTACATCCATCACTTCTTTTCCTTTTGCTGTGGTTGTTGTTGTTGTAGATGCCTGCTGGGTGGTATGTGCAGCTGCAGCATTTGATGTGCCTTCTCCGACTTGGACTAGTAGCTTGAATGTGACCTGCTAAAAATAATCCAAGTCAAAAGTTTTCTCTAAATCTTTCACAGTTTGCTCCATTGTCTCTTCCTGAGTAAATTCCTCTACTAATGTCCTAGGCACCCTTTCATCTTGGTTGGCAAAGTGTTCAATTTGTGGATATGGACAATGTTTATAGGCTAACAACCTATACTTGACTCTTCTAGTACTAATAAAGCCTTTAGGGTCATAAGGGACCCACCAGAAACTCCTTTTAAGTTTAAGTTGTTGCCCCAGTATTTGATCAGCTTCTTGCCAACCGTCTTTCCTATTCATGATGAAGGGGCCTATATGGTCTCTGAATTTCAGATTGGCTTTCTTCTTGGCACTATAAAAGTGTGTAAGATCAGAATTGATGAGTTGCCTATAGTATTCCAAGGGAAACAATCTCATAGGCATATACCTTGGGAGCCTGTAAGGACAGAGCTCACAACCATAGATCCTGATGACTGTGTGATTTTGGTATAAATACCAGTCACCTATCTTGTAATTCTTGGATAGCTGTAAGATTTCCTGCATATCATTTGACAATCTAGCTGGAGGAGTTCTTTTCAAGAGGCATGTGACTGGATAGGCAATTGGTCAATGAATTCACAGTAGGAATAGGGAGAGTCCTGGACTTGATGGAAAACTAAAGATCAGAAGATGACAGACCTCCTCTCACCCTGTGAATCCAGCTTCTTGATAGGGCACTGGAAGCAATCTGTCTGATAGTACATGAACAGGTGATAGATGTATGATGAATATTTAAATATTGCTTCCCTGTTCAGCCTTAGTAGTTGGTCATGGATCTTTTCGGCAATAAACTTGGCATAGTTGTATTTTATAGCAGGGGGCTTCCCAAGGCTATATGCAGATAACAGGAACAACACAGTTTCATCAACATGTTCATTTGTGGAGAAACCCAGGACAGAGGATATCATGTCCACAAGCAGCTTGCCTACCTCATTGAAATTTGCATATGGGAAAGGAGGTGGCCCAGTAGCTTGGCAGTCTGCTCTCATGAAAGTTTTGGCAACTACAACAATCTCAATGCTAGAGAGCTTGGAGCTTTCATCCGGCAGGTACTTTATGGAAAAAGGGTAGAGCAGTTGGGTTTGCTTGAAGTTGAGCATCTAATTAATGGAATCAAGAGTAATGTAAAAGAGTATGCTCCCAGATGGAGACTTAACAACTTTGAGTTTTTGGTCATAATTCTCAGCACAAAGGTGAATGACTTCAGGAAAGATATTCACAAAAGGCAAGAAATAGATAAGCAGATTTGACTCCCAGATGCCATACATGTCACTGTTGTCCAAGTGACTGTTCCTCAGCTGGCAGAAGGTATGCAAGTGGTTCCTCTCTGCCAAAAAATCTGAAATGAGGAAATCACTATCCACTAGAGGCATTTCTTCAAGCTCCTTGCTGGGTGGATTAATAGGAGCAACATCTAGAGTTGATGGAGTGGCCATGTTTAAACCTTACCGGGTTAGTACTTGAGCTTAGGATTAGTGAGAAGGCTAAAGAATGCGCACTGAATTTGTGTTTGGGGGTGAGTAGTTCTGAGAGTTTAAAAAGACTTTTCACAGGGTTGATGAACTATGGGGCACTCTGTGGAAAAACCAGAGTGTTTTGAGCTAAGTAGCTGGGATTTTGCAGAGGGAATTCTTGTAAGGGATAAATGTAGAGTTGTATACACTTCTGTTGGCAGGCTCAGGATTTTCAATCACTTTTTAATGGTGAATTATGCAGGAGGGCGCGGGTTTGCAGAGCTTTGTGGGCAGAGGATGTTAACCAGAAAGTTTAAACAACTATTAGGTGTATAATTGGCTCATTGTGGGTGCCAGCAGAATTTTATGCAGGAAAAATGGACCAAATGGTGAAAACAAGGGTGAAAAAGATTGACCTACCTGGTTTTTACAGTGCCAAGGGTATCAAGCTGGAAGAATGGTGAGAAATTTGAGTCGAATTTGAGGGCGACAACAGCTTGGGTGAGTAAATTCTCGATTTAGGCATCAAAACGACATATTCCGCATGCACAACGCTCCCAAATGACCAATGAAAATGACACAAAACAGTCTTTCCACGACATTTTATGCAAATTTGGGACTTTTGGCGCTTTTCGGTGATGAAGTCAACATGACGTCATCGGTGGGTCCCGGGTACGGCAGGGGGATGTGGTGGCTGATGTGGGTGACCATGTGGCAGTGGCACGGTGGCGGGGCATGGACGCGGATGGACGACGTGGAGGCAACGTGGAGCAGCGGCGACGGACGAGGGTGCTGACATCATGGTGACGTGGGTATGACATCACCGGGGGGGGCAGGCAGTTTGTGGTTTCCCCAGAGCACCCTTGAGTGGTAAGCGGTAAGAGGGGGTGGGGCTCCAAACAACCTGGGTGATTGACACGTGGCGGGGGTACGGCGGTGAAACCGCCAATCCCCCGGATGCTAAACCTTTGCCCATTCTTAGGTGAGATTGACCGCCCACATTTAGATCTGTAGGGCCAATGATCGGACGGTTGGCGGTGGATGCGATGCGACAACGGTTTATGGCTACGGGGACCCACCCGATTAAAATAATAAGTTAAATAAATCGCGAGCGGGGTGGGTTTTGACTTAGGGTTAGCGGGTATAATGTATGCGCCTGTTTATAAATGTTTTAATTAAACAACTTTATAAACCAAAACTTTAGCGCGGAAGGGGTAAGAGGGGTTTAATGAGGGCGGGGACTATGGATTTTTAAATTTTAACCAAAGTTTTTGATTAAAACCCATAGTTTGGGGTGGTGGAGGGTTAATATTAGTCCCTGATGGATTAATATTCCCCAAGAGATGACTATATAGCTATATTGCTAGGGGGATGGTATTTTCATATATTTTTTGGGATTTTCATATAGTTTTTGTAGTATTAGGGAAGGGGAATGCTTAGGGAGCTAAATAATACATTAGTTGTTAATATGACATTGTGAGGTGAATATGTAGGGGAAAATGCTAAGCTTTAAGAAGTAAAACTTAGGGATGGAAGATGGTGGAATTGAGAGTAAAGATTTTTACACAAGAAATGTGGCTTCTTTTCCTTGAATGAACTTCATAGTTTGACCTGGTACTTTGTCATGGAATGAAGTGAAACAGGACACTTGGGCAAATTCCAAGGTCCTTGGGGATTGTTAATAAATGATGTTTGGGGAAAAGGGGGAAGTTAGACATGCTTCCATTGTTATGTCATCAAACCTCTGCCATGGTGCCAATACCCTGAATGGGACGAGTCCTTCTCTTGATAAGCCAACTGGTGATGGCCCCCTCACTTCTGCAACCTTACACTACTTACCCAACCTAGCAATCCTAACATTTTTTATTCATTTGAATTGGGTGCACTTGAATTAGCAGACCCTGATTTTTCTCTTTTTATTTTGACTGCCCTCCTATCTAAATCTACCCTTATTTCTTCCAAGGACCTAGGTTAAGCAGTTGGGCTCCTTCATTTCTCTACCTAGCTAGTCATCTGCCAATCTTGAGCTGTTTGGGCAGGAATCATTCTCTATTCTATAACAAGCAATTTAAACATGGGATGGTCCAGCTTAGACTGTTGGGCCATCCATCAAGTATGATTAGCAGCAGTATTTGCAGACTGTGAAACTGCCAAAAGATAGTAGTGGAATTTTGACTGGCCACTTTCTTGGTCTTTAGTTTGGGGTTCATTTTCACTATTCTTTTGACAAATTGATTTTCTTGCCTTTTGATTATTCTTTTAAGGCATACCCTATTTTCATTTTTTAATTTTCCTAGTATGGACACAAAATATGGAACCTTTGCAGCATGCAATGATGAACATATTTTAGCCCTTCCACTGTCAATCATGAAAGATGAAACCTATTGGTGTAGGAACCTAACAAATGTTTTGTATAATAGATGTGTGGAACAACTCCTAAGGTATGTAATATATTTTGTGACATTTAGTACTATATACATGATAAAACAATCATTTTTTCCATTGTTTTTAATATTTGTATGTTTATCTACATCATTTCATTAATTTATAACAATTGGATGCAATATGTACAATTAATATTGTTTAGTACATTAACCAATACTATTTTTTTATGCTGTAAATTATTAGGTGAATTTTTGTTACCATTGTCAAATGTTTTAACTAGTACATACCGAGATTTACATCCATTATGAAATATATTGGAATGGAATATTGTTGACAGTGTTGGAAATCCATCAACTAAGGGTATCTCTCCAATATGAAGTCACAATCAGACCTCACACCATTTGGTTTAGGAGTCCCATTTGGTATAAAGGCCTGATTGCCAAATCCTTAAAGATTTTCCTGGTATCTAGCTATTAGCACAAGAGAGTGATGCAATGCTATCATCAAAAACGAAGGTGAGTGTGCCTAGTGAGTGTGCAACACAATTGTGTCTAGGTTCTCTTACTAAAAAAAGAGGGAGAAAAGTGGGCCTTTAAGTGAGAGGTAATAGTACCACCCAGGAAGATATACACGTGAACATGAAGGACCTTTTCAACATCTAGTGGAGTATTCCATAATGGATGGAATATTCATTGCAACGAATGAACAAGGGGAGATCCTTCTAACATCCAACAGAATAGTCCATAACGGATGTGACGGTCATTATAACTGATAAGTAAAGAAAGGTATGCCTAGTATCCCACAAAATAGTCCACAATGATGAGACAACAATAACAACCATTACAACACATTATCAATAAGATAAGCACTAAAATAACCAAAATAGTTCAACTATATTAGTACATGTGAACGAAAACATGAAATACAAATGTTCACAGAATAGTCTCACAAACATTCACAAGTCATGCATGAAGAACTTGTTGGCCTTAAAATGCTTCTGTTATTAAGAAAAAATTCCAAGACACATATTTACATTATATGTCACTAGCCCCAGTAGTGGGACATTGGAGCCACTCCTTGCTCCTCAAAGAACTAACCGGTCTCTATAATGGCTTGTGGGAGGAGCCATGGTGAAAATTCCTTTGCTCATACAACGAGGGGGTATATATAACCAAGGGTGATGCCTTCCCCTTCAGACTCTTTGGCTACCCTCATGACTTTTTAACTTCCTATGACTTTTCAACTTACACGACTCTTCATATTCTTATGTGTGCATTGGAATTTCACTTTATAATACATTTGATTTACAATATACATGACTCATAATAGTGATGTGGCAAATGAAAACTCGTGACACAAATTGACATGACACTACTAACATAAATTATCTTGATGATATGGCAATGTCAAGTCACTATTGCTCTTGAGTGTTAGATGTTTTCTTGGATAAGATTTCTCTTCTTCTCCACATAGCTTGACGATGCAAGGTCTTCAACGATCTTTGGTCTTGGGAGGTGCTTGAAAACTTGTGTCCCTTTTCTTTCTCTTGATAGGTTCACTCGCCCATTCAACTACAAGTGAGTCTTTAGGCATGCATCCATCCTTCTTCTCCTTGTTCATTGTTTTACCATGACTTTATTGTATACATGTTCCTGCAATTCATTCATGATGGGATGAATCAATCCAAAAAATCCCTACTCTAATATGGTGCATTATTATCCATGAATTGAGCTTAGGAAAAGTCATGAGCTGGGAGGCAAGGCTCAGTGAATGCACATTGTATAGTTTCATCTGGCAGGGAGAGAGCTTGGTCACTCAGACTCTATAGAGTGTAACTCAAGCTTGACTGAGGAAATTTTTAGCATAGTCCTCACTAGGGATAGACATTTTGCAGTGGCCATTGGGAATAAGGACTGCATAGTTCAGGAATACAGTTGCTAATGTAGGATGAGACCCTAGGAGGCAGATCTGCGTAGTTTCTAGAGGCAAGGAGGATTCGTCAACAGAGAGGCCTGGAGGACCAATCTGTGCAGTTCTTGAGGGTAGTGAGATCCAAATGAGGGAAGGTTAATCAAGGACACATCTGAGAAATTTTGGAGGCCAAGGGAGGCTGAGATCTCTATGCATTGTAGGTTTCTAGCAGGAAAGGGAAAATATTGAGGATTGAAAGTGTGAAGTGTGTAGTTCAAGAAAGTTGGGAGGAAAAACTATGCAATCTTGAGGGTTAAGGAAGGTTGTTGGAATCATGAATGGTGTAGAGAAACAACCATGGAGGACAGTGACTACACGCGATGGAGTTCCAAACAAAAATATCACATCAATGAGGGTTGAGGCTACACAATGAGTAACTTAGATAAGGTCTGGTGAAGCTGAGTTTCCCGATCGAGAATATTTTGCAAAAATGGCTAAGTACGAGAGGAAGATAGACTCATGATGAACTTGAACTATGATCACACACTTAACATACATCAACGACACAAAATCATAAACCACTGTGACAAAAAACAAATCATTATCCTTTGTGTGACTGTCTCAGGTCAAGAAGCGACAAGTGCAACACTTGATATAAACTTTAAGATGACCGTGAAGGAACTTGTGTGACAATGCTCAAGGGTTTGTGTATGAGTGTGACATGTGTTTACATGGTTAGGACAACTCGTATACATAGAGTTCAACCTTCAAAACCACCAGAGAAGGCTCACAAACATGTGATAACAGTCAAACATGCCAAGAGATGACAATTGATCCAACAAGCAAAAGGGAGCAAAACACTTAGAGAAAACACATGGAATGGCTTTCAGTGTTTGCGACCATACATGTCATTGAAGACATAATGATATGAAAATGATAAGTTGTCATTCATACTGTGCTAAGAGGTGTATTTCAATCTTTATGGGATGTGATTTATTTTCCATACCTACCCTCCAAAGGGTTATGCATCAGATGGAGTCTTCATGTGGTCCTGATCTTATATCATACCCCAAGTTCCTTGGTATTATTATCTGATAGCTATCTTTTCTCCTCATCTCCTTAGTGTCATCTAGCATGTTCTCCTTCTTCACCATCTTACCAGAGCCTGGTAGAATTCTTGTATCTATATCCACTTATGACAAGACAACATCAGTATGATAAAACCCTAGACTAAGATGTTACATGCTACTCCAGTGATTGAGCTAGAACTGGCATTAGGCCAGGGGGAGAAGGCTTAGTGACTGGGATGAATTGAGGGATAAGACTGCAGAGTGCTCACTGAGGGAAAAAATTACACAATGCCCACTGAGACATAATTATGTAGTTCAAGCAAGGAGTGGCTACTGTAGGATGAGGCCCTAGAGGAAAAATCTGTGCAATTTTTAGAGGCAAGGGGGATTGCAATAGAGAGGCTTGGAGGAAAAATCTGTGCAGTTCTTGAGGGCAGTGAGCTCCAACTAAGGGAAGGTCACTAGAGGTAGCCTCAACACAGTTTTGGATGCCAAGGGATGCTAATATTTCTACACATTATGCAGTTGCAGCAGGAAAGGAAAAATATTGAGGGTTACAGATACGAAGTGCACAATTTAGGAAGTCTAGATGAGGCTAGGTTGCCATAGGAATCCTCTAGAATTTGGTTAGGTGTGGGATCAATGGAACTGATGTGAACAGTAATAGAACTTAACTATGACCATACACTTCGACACTCAGTGATAAAACATAGATCATCCATAACATATGAAAACATACTTCGCTTAATGAACAACCTTTGTAGTAGCTTATGACAATTGTGGCTCTGATGATAGACTTTGTGAGGATAGGGATGACACTTGTGTAATAATGTGTGAAATTTTAGAAATGAGGGTGAAACATGTCTACATGATGGGAACAACTCATTTTCAAAAATATTTCCCCTTGAAGCAAACCAAAAATTCCCTTTACATGACAAGCTATAATTTACCATGCCCGAAGATGACACTTTCTATGAAGATAGAAGCGTGAATTAATATTGAGATCGAAGAAGGGAGCTTGAAATCATTAGCTTACCAATAAGTGAATAAGGAATGACCAATCATAGGATCCACATTAGGCTCCAAAATTTTAGTGTAGGCCAAAATTTTGGAGGGTGTTGCAGCCGCTACAACAAGTATCAAGCTATTCATGTTTGCCCTAATGATGAGATTCTCTATTACAAAGAACATGTGCTAAAAGAAAAATTCCCAAAATGTGATGAGAGTAGATATCAAACAGATAAAGTAACAAAAAAGGTGCCTCACAAGGTTATTCATTATATTTTCCATAATTCCACATCTGAGACAATTGTTTAGGTGGAAAATAACAACAAAACTTATGGATTATCGTGCAACAAATAGAAGTGAATATGGTGTTCTTCGAATGTCTGTAGATGCAGATGCATTTAATAATATAGAGGAAAAGTGGCCAGAGTTTAAAAGAGAATCCCATAATCTTAGGTTTTCATTAGCAGCTGACGGTGTTAATCCATTTGGAGAGCCCATATCTACTTACTCGATGTGGATCCTTTTTGTTATCAACAATAACATTCCTCCATCGAAGGGCATAAAGAGGGAGACCATAATGTTGACAATGATTGTTCCAGGTATTAATTTGTTTAGAATAATTTTTTTTAGCACAATAACATCTCATTTGTCTTGTTTGTTTCATAATTATGTCCTATATGTTTTTGTTAATTTACTCATATATGTTCAATTATGTCTTATATATTTTTATTATTTACTCATATATGTAGTAATTATGTATTGTATGTTCAATAAATTAGGTAAGTACTGGGTCAAAGATATGAATGTATATATCGAGCCTCTTATTGATGAGTTAGTGGAGTTATGGAAAAATGTCACTATGTATGATATCTATAGACTAGTAGTTGCACAAAGGGAATTTGAATTCCATGCATTGCTTGTATGGAGAATTCATGATTCCCCAGGGCTAACACATTTTTGTGGTATGTTTTAACATTACCCTACACTTTAATATTATTTAATTTTATGAAGTTCATTTCATGGTTGTTTTTTAAACAGTTCAACCTTCATTGTACATACTTAAAATAAATAATATAAAAAATTATTCCATTTCTTGTAGGTCTTGAAAAAAGGGTAAATTTTCTTGTCCAATTTGTGGTCCTAAGATGAAATCTTGTCATTCAAGAAGCTTAGGAAAGGAGGTGTTTAATGAGTATAGGCACTTCCTTTCGAAGAACCATAGGTACCAAATTACCTAAAAACATATTTTCAATGGGAAATAAGAGATTGGATTAAGACCACGGAGAATGACACCTCGTGCATGGAATTTGTAATATAATAGAGGCTCTCAAGGTATGGATCGAATTGTCTATGTATCAATAAACATGATATGTTTGGATTATTTTATATTTTTATGGAATTTTCTTCACTGTACTAATTGATAGGTTATATTGTTGTTATAATATCTTTAACTATGATTCATGTTGTAGTTCGTCAATGCATTGTTAATATGGCACTTCCAAAATGAATGAAATTTTATCCTGAGAAATTCAATAGACTCCCCTACCATGAGGACGTAGAAATTTTTCATTTGTTTGATATAATGGCCATTGGGAAGAATGTAACAAATAACTTATGGTGAATCTTAGATGGAAGGAGAGATAAAAAAAAAAATCTAAGATTTGTAATGACATTAAGGAGGCTGACCATGCATTACAAAGTGTGATTCATTCAAATATCAATGGAGACAACCAAAGTATAAGCACCATTCCATGGTTATTGAAAAAGAAGCAAAGCAAATATGTTAAAGAGGTTATTGAGAAAAATAAATTTCCAACTAGATTTTATTCAAACATAAAGAATATGATAACAAAGAAAGGTGAATTAGGTGGGGTAAAAACTCACGATTGGCATATTCTCATTAAGAAAATTATTTTGGTGTATATATATTTTATACACTGGTGAAACATTTTGTTAATTATTTTTTTTTTACTATTCATTTGGATAAAGTAATGATCTATCATTATTTTTGTTACAATATGTTATACTATCTCTCACAGACAAATTTGACAAAAAAGTCAAACAAGTTATATATGACCTTGGGAAATACATGAGGTAAGTGGAGATTTATGTGCAACGTATAATTTGTTCAATAAGTTTTCGTGCCGCATATTTTTGATTGCATGTGTTTTTCTTGTCATCATGTACTATATTATACTTTTTTTGTTGAAACTTGTGATTTTCTTGCTTCATTTTTAGATGGTTGACATCTAAAGAAATCGATAAAGAAGATGTAATGTATTGGAGAAAATAAATTCCTCATATAATATGTGAAATACAAAAGTATCAACCTTTTTCATTTTTAAATGCACAAGAACACTACCTCATACACCAAGTAGAGGAGATTGAAAAGTGTGGACTTATACACACAAGATCAATGTGGATGGTTGAGAGGCAGTTGAAATCATTGAAGGATTTGTTCAGACAAAGAGCAAATCCTAAGAGTTCTATGGTAGAGGTATATATGATATATCTGACCATGTTTTATATTCGTCAATATAGCAAAGAAATAGGAAAAAGTATTGATGTATTGGATCACATTTGGGATGTCAAATTCATGTACAATTCTGAAGGGAAGCACCTACTAGGGAAAGGTAGACTGAGGAAACTGAGATGTAAGTAGATAGTGGAGAATTATAGCATAATTGATTTTAATTTTTTTAATTTTTTTAATTAATTAATTAATTATTTTATTTATTTATTTTATTTTTTTATTTTATTTTTTATTTTATTTTTATTTTTATTTTATTTTTTATTTATTTTATGTATATTGTACTTATTTAATTTTTAGTCTTCTTGCATAATCCATTATTATAAAGGTATAACATGGTAACTAATTATATATGTGTGAATTTGTTTATTTTAATACAACCGGTCAAGAGTCGGATGCATTAAATTTATAGATTGCAAACAAGCAAGATTGGATGAAGGTATGGATTGAAGGATGCAAACAAGCTAACAAACTAATAAGATCAATAGTGGATATACCAATCTTACACAAAGGGAAATTGATTTAGCATATGGTTTAAAATATTATCAGGAAAGCATATTCACCCATACTACTTAGTTTTTTTACAATTATATTGATGCACATGGCATGTTTTTTTCAAAATTTTCAGAATTTGAAAGTATAAATATGCATACTTATCAATTGAAAATTCATTTTATATGAATTTGACTGGCTACAAATTTCACATCAAAAGGTTGGATAAAAAGATGATAAGTTTTGATAGTGGGATAACTACAATATTTCGAGCTATCAATGTTTCCTCTAGAGGTGACAAAGATCCAAAACTCCTTGACAATTGATACTATTGCTATTTGCATGATATGATTGACTGTGACTTTGAATCCTTCAATATAGTTGTGTTCAATGTCAAATGGTTTAGGCTATGAATCCATGAATGTGAATAAGATAAAACTGTTATTGAGCATGCTAACAGATTTACCATGGTTGATACAATAAATCTTGAGTGAGGATCAAAGAAATATGTTCTTCCAAGCCAATATGAAGAGGTATTTTATGTAGACATTCCAGGTAAAGCGGGTTGGTCATATGTTATTAAATATGACCCTAAAGGAAGGTTCGTAAATATAATGTAGAAGAAGATGATGAAATTGAAGAAGAAGATGACATAGAAAAGCAAGGGGTTCATGTAGTGTCAGATGAAAATGTCGATGAAGTTCAAGGAATATATGTTAATCGAGACAATGTTAATTTGGATGAACCATATGATATTGACATTGTGTCGGATGAAGAACTTGAAGAAGTTGAATCAAATGTAGAAGACCATGTTCTAGATGATGATATCGATGATGATGATATGCTAATGGTGAATCCTTTGTACGTTAATTATGATCTAGATGATAAAGATGATGAGTTGGATGAGAAAGAATATTAATGCTATAAAAATGTTGAAAAGTACGAGGTATGCATTTATATGATTTCATTTGGTTTGTTCTCTTTCATTTACCTTAAATTTTTATTTTCTTAGTTTTTAAGTTTGAATGTTACTGTGTTTCTTTTAAATATATTGTAGTAGATAGATTGGGTATCGGGTAATTGAGAGTGATGTGGGGGCAGGGGGGCACGGGGGGGCGCTATATGAGCTTCCACCTTCACGTGGTTGGCCTTGTTAAGTAGAGAATATATTATTCTTGAAACAAAGAAGCTTATTTACATTTATACCAACGTTTCCAATTTTGACTTTGGTTCATTAAGAAAATGTACTGAGTGAGTTGGGTGACAGGTGAACCAGGAAACATGGTGGTCAAGAAGATGTGCGAAGTAAGGTTGGACATGACTTCCCATGATTTTTTTAGAAAATTGACTAAATTAATGTTAAGGTAGTAAAAGCCAGTTTATAATTGATTGATGATGAAACATGGACATACTAACAAATTATAATATTTTGTTGTCATTGATGAGCTAATAATTTGTGTTGACTGGTTTGCATATCAGGGCGAACTCCCATACCTTGGGCTTACTCACACGAAGGTGGAGCGCTCAGGGTGCCCATGCGACGAGTTGGTGGGTCGACCCAAATTAGAAAGGGGTACCTCCATAAAAGAAGTAATATCGACCCATGACTACCCATGAACATAGTTCCCACCAAGGGGTCTCATAATGATTTTTAGAAAATTGACTAAATTAATGTTTGGGTGTTAAAAGTTAGTGTATAATTCAATATTGATCATGCAGCATGGAAATAACAAATGATAATATTTTGTTGTCATTGATGAGTTAATGAATATTTATTTTCACTAATTCACACAATAGGGAGAATGCTCGTGCCATGGGCATGCCCACATGAAGGTGAGGTGCCCATGGGGGTGTCACATGATGGTTGACATGCTAGGGCGCCCACCCGACAGAGGTACTCGTGCAATGAATTGTTGGGTCAGTCCAACTTGGCAAGGGGTGCCCGCATAAAAGAAGTAATTTCAGCCCATGACTACCAATGAACATAGTTCCCACATGGGGGTCTCATAATGATTTTTAGAAAATTGGATAATTACTGTTTGGGTGTTAAAATTTGGTTTATAATTGATTTATCATGCAACGTGGAGATAAAGAATGATAGTATTTTGTTTTCAATGATGAGATAATGATTTGTGTTCACTAATTTTCACAATAGGGAAAATTCTCATGCCCTGGTCATGACTGCATGAAGTGAGGGTGCCCAGGCGCCCATTAGGGTGTCATGTATTGGGGGTAGGCACCCACCTGGCAAAGGCGCCCATGCGGCGAGTTGGTGGTTCGACCCGAATTGGCAAGGGGCACTTGCAAAAAATAATTAATGTTGACCCACAAACTCCCTTGAACAAAGTTCCCATAAGGGGGTCTCATAATGATTTTTAGAAAATTAAGTAAATTAATATTTAGGTGTTAAAAGCCGCTTTGTAAATTAATATTGATCGTGCCACATGGAAATAAAAAATGATAATATTTTTTTGTCGTTGATAAGCTAATGAATATTTGTGTTCATTAATTTGCATAGCAGGGTGAATGCCCTCGCCCTGGGCACGCCCACACAAAGGTGGGGTGCCCAAGCGCCCATAGGGGCATCAAGTGCTGGGAACACTAAGGTGCTCACCTATCAGGGGCGCTTGTGTGTTGAGATGGTGGATCAGCCTGAATTGGCAAGGGTCACATGCACAAAATAAGTAATGTTAGCCCATGACTATATACATATGTCGATACTAAAAAATGATAATATTTTGTTGTCATTAATGAGATGATGATTTGTGTTCACTAATTTGCATAGCAGAGAGAACGCCCGCATGAAGGAGGGGTGCATGGGAGCCAATGGGGGAATCACATGCTAGGCATGCCAGGGCACCCAAGTGATGAGTTGGTGGGTTAGCGCAACTTGGAAAGGAGAAACCACACAAAAGAAGTAATGTCCCCTGATGACTTCCCATGAATAGAGTTCCCACAAGGCAGTCTCATAATGATTTTTATAAACTTTACTAATTCATGTTTAGGTGTTAAATATGTTTTATAATTGATTGATTATGCAATATGGTACTAACAAATGGTAATATTTTTTTCATTGATAAGATAATGATTTGTGTTCACTGATTTACATAGTAGGGCGAATGCCCATGCCCTGGGTGCGCCTACACAAAGGTAGGGTGCCCAGTCGCGCATGGGGGCATCACATACTGGGAACACAAGGGAACTTGCCTGATAGGGGCGCCAATACAATGAGTTGGTGGATCAACCCGAATTGGAAAGGGAAGCCCACACAAAAGAAGTAATGTCGGCCAATGACTTCCCATGACTTGAGAATAGGGCCAATTTTGAAAAATTTTCAATTTGTGCTTGTATGCACTGAAATTTACATGGTTATGGTAGATGCATGCATTGGTGATGATGTAGGAGCATTTCTCATTTCAAAGGACCAAGTGGTTAAACTTTACTAGAGGGGTTGAACCCTCATGAGTTTTCTTATTAGTTTAGAACTTCTAATGGATATGGCATTTAATAATGTCTTATTAGGCATTTAGATATTTGTTAGTATTAGTTGATGGACTTTTCTTCTTATTATTCCATGTAATGAACCAAACAAGGCTTAAATTAACTTATGTTAGTGAAGTTGGTGAACATATCCATGCTTTTAGGGTATGTGGCTAAAAATAATTGTAGTTTCCTTGTTATTGTGAAAATTGACAATAAAATTCCCTCGGTAGCTCACTCAGAGTATCAAGAGGTCCATTGTGGAATCTTGTTAAGGATCTTGTCTTGTTTGTGCATTTTGTATGTTTGTGCATCCATTGAAGGTACAATTAAGGTTTCTATGCATATTTATGTTGTTGCAATGTGTTTCCTTATGGCACATAGGTCTTTTTAGTTTCTATTTTAGATTATATCCCAAGTTATAGTTGGAAAAGTAAAAATTTCCTTCATAGGTTATGTGAATTATTCTGAATAAGTGACATGTTGAATTGGATTGAAACTTACTTCCTTTTATTACTTCCCCAAAAAAACAGAGGAACACACCCACAAAATTTTTCAAAACAATACAAAAAAGTTTGGAAAGGCATACAAGATCCTTTGCTTGGTTATGGGGTTGGTGTTGGAGTGGATTAATCTCCCAAAGAATTAATTGGAGTAGAATATAAAGGAATCTCTTAGAGGTTTCACTTTCCCTTTGAGGAGACTAGGTTCAACGTCACTGTTGAGATTGCAACAAGATGATGGAGCTTAGTGAAAAGAGTCGCCTTCACTAAGTGGGCCCGCAGGCTATTTTTGGCGCAAGTCTATTTTTAGACATATGGATCATGCCTATGGATTGCAGGTTGTTGTTTATGGATGATTGATCAAGTTGGGAAAAATAGATGGACTTCTATTTTTAGATCACAGCGGAGTGACTGCTCAGTCTAAATATAGAACAGTCAGATATTATTAGCTCATAATAATATTTAGACTATAAACTTTGTCTTATTCTCTTGGAGCACTTCAGGATGAGCTACGGATGTGGTACATGCAGATCCCAGAAGGAAATACGTGGTTACCTATGGGATGACTAATATTTGCATGCAGGACTTCAGTTAGAACTCAAGTGAGTTGAGTTTAGTGGACTGGAGGTGCAGTTGATGGTGTTGTGTTCAGTTTAGCTTTGTTAAACTGGTTGTATTTAGTCTAACTGGAAAATAGACTAGAGATGAGTTGGGTGAATTAGTTATTAATTAATTCACAAGTTATTAACTCATAAAACAACTAATGAATACATCAGTTAACTCAGTTGCATGTCAGTGCATGTTCAGTTCAGCAGGGACAGGTGTTAGAGAATCAGATTGCTATCAGTTGTGACTATAGTTGTGCATCAAATCTTGCACAATCAAGGGATTGAGTATGCCAATGAGTTTGCTCACGTATTTTCCCACATTGTAGCTTGTGCTCACGTGATTTAGCCAAGGAAATAGGTGGTTGCCTTGGAATTATCATCAGTTCTTGAGCAGGTATTGAGCAGCGGAGGCAGGCAAGCAGCGAAGGAGATTTGAGCCAGTGATTGATTCAGATCTGAGCTGTATTGTGTGTAACAGAGGTGGAGATACTTGTGAGAAGTATTATGCTGTGTAATGTTACATGACTCAATCATTATATACAGATA
>APFE031742393.1:0-16221 GCA_000404065.3 Pinus taeda | reverse complement strand
TTTTAAAATTTTGTTTGTAATTCACTTAAAATTTTAATGTAAAACCATTTCCAACTTAAAAACAAATTTATAAATTTATAAATTTGTTTAAATAAACTGATATTAATAATGATGAACAATGCGACTTTAAACAAAATAAATAACTAATTTATTAGTTAATTAATTTGTTATGGTACATAATGGGTGGAGTTTATAACTTGTTATAATAGCACAAAAATATATGGCCATTGATTTTCTTTGTAAGCATCATCACCATTTTTTGTACGTTTGAAAATCACATGTTTTCATGATTGCTTTTAATCAATATATACTTTTCAACAATATAAATAACCACAACATCATAGGGGACTATGACCATGATTTTTTTAAACCACAACCATTCAATGAACATTTAAAAATATATAAAAGGTCCCTCTTGATGATGATAAAATACAAACAAAATAAACATAGAATTTAAAAAATAATTTACAACTTGATGTTTTATGAGCATAGAATTTTAAATGTATGTGGTTTTATTTTATGTTATGTATTTTTTTGTTGTGCTCTTGTTCTCCTTTGGTTTTTTGTTATGTTTATATGTGTATAATCTTTTTACACATGTAATATCATATTCAGTAATTACTTTTCCAATGCGTACAATTTGTATACAAAAGTATTGATCTTTAGTTTGTAGTTTAATTTAATAAAATCTTGTTTTTTCTACAAATAACAACAGCATTATGAATGAATTTGAATTTTAGCAAGCATCATTATTCAATGAACATTGTTTTCTAATTAATTATTTTTTATATTTAGACATAATTTTTATGATGATAGAATTTTAAATGTTTGTGCTTTTATTTTATGTAATGTATGTGTTTGTTTGTTTATTCTCTTGTTTTTATATAAACTTTAGAACACGAGAAATACTTTCATTAGAATATGGTGTATGGATGACCATTCCCCAAATTAACTATTGACTTGATACAAGTCACAATTATGATGAATTTACACACAAAATATAATATCCAAGAATTACACTTCCAATTAATTGAATGTGTATTAAATTATATATGTTCAAATTAGCATTTAGTTTAAAAAAAATTTATTTATTTTTGCAAATGACCATGTTTTTTTTGTAAGTATCATTATTCAATGCATCTTTGACAATCAAATTATTTTATAAGTATTTTTAATTAATATATATTTATAATTAGTTACAAAGGGATGTTTCATGACGATCGGGTTTTAAATTTTTGTGTTTTTATTTTCTGTAATGTATTCACTTATTTGTCTTTGCTCTTGTTTGTGTTTACATGTCTACGAATTCCACAATCACAAAAAACATTGTCTATAAACTTGATACAATTAACTTCTATGATGATTTTAAGCATGCATAGTATCCAATGCAAGAGATACACTTCAAATGAAGTGAATTCTTGCATTAACTTATCCATATTCAATTTAATAAAATTTCGCTTATTTTGGTAACTAACCATCACATCATGAATGACAAAGTTTTATTTTTTGTAACAACCACTATACTATTCAATAGGTATTTGAAAAATAGATCCTTTTTAATTATTTATAATTTTATTAATGACAACAAAAATTACATGTTGTAGATGTTGATAATGCATTCAATCATGCCAATCAAAACTGGTGATCACAAAGACCAAAAATAAAACTTCAAAATGGTGGTAAACATGTTACCCTTTTCTCCATTTATTCTTTTTAAACTTTCACCATTCTCCGTGAGAAGGAGTGGTCGTTACAAGCACTAGATGGGTCCCTTCATTCATTTTGGGATTTTCCTTATCCGAATCCGAACTTTCAAATACATGACAACATTTTGAGTCCCTTGTCTGCATTGCTACAGGGATCATCTCCTTCCTCGATGTGTGTCTTGGAGTTCCTGAAACTTCATGATTAACACTCCCCTTTTATACGTTTTCTTGTGTATTTTAGGCTTCCTCATTGGTAGGAGGATCCATTTCTTTAGCATCCTCTTCTTCCTCAGGCAACTGCTATGGGAATTTCCATCCCTTGGGTTTATTTCTTGTTTTCTTCCTCCTTTCAGGCGCATTCTTGGCATCAAGACATAAATTTTGTGGATGTCCCATTTTTTGACCTATTCAGAATCTAAATGTTGTGTACTCAAATTATAGGAACTTTGTCAAGCACTTCTTCTTGTTTTTCAAGAGAATATGATCTGACAATCCTTTGTTGAGGTCCACCTCCACACAAATTCTGGCAATTGTGTAGATTTGTTCCTCAATAATTGTGTATATTTATTTATGTATCGCCCTAATATGTTCCCAATGGATTCTATCACTTTATGGATCCATAAATGTAGTGGTTGATTTTGCAATCTAAAGCAAACCGACATTTTAGATACTACCATTATATTGGCGTCGAAATATGGGAACCAAGGGGGTGACAAAAGTCCCTCAAAGCCCCAAAACCATGGACCATCTTACAATATATTTTCAAAATCCTCTCATGATGCAAATTTTACTATGAAAAAGCCCATGGAGGAAAGGTGAATCTCACAATTTATTGTCTAATTTGTGAATATCCAATGGAAGAGATCCACCTTTTTTGGCCAAAATTGTTGAATCTACATGGTACTGCTTGAGATTCATATGTTTTGAAAAAGTAATTTGTTTATGGTAGATCTACAGTGATTACTCGGATTTGATTTAGTTTTTCCACTATGTAGGGGTTGGGTATATTGTGTGTCAGATCTGGTGTTGTTGAGGAACCAAATTTTCCTTTCAGGATATATATGAACAAAAGGCCTCCATTAACTTGCTCTTTATTTCATTTTGTTCCTTTGGGAATAATAGATCCAGACACTCCCCAGTGATGCTTGAATTTCTTGGTCAAGGTGATCCTCCCCAAAGCCTCAAGTTTAATATGATGGCGGATGACATGAGGATGTTATCATCTTGTAACATCACATCTTCCTACATGGATTTCCCTCCAAAGACCAGACTTTGTACGAGCATAGCGATACCTAGAGTATGTATGATTTTGTGCTTTAATTGTTTGACGTGATCTATTGCCCAAACCCAAAATAATATTGATTTTCCATTTTGGTATTTGATAAAAAATTGGAAGGCTACTAGATTGAGTGCCCATACTTGACAATCACACAGATCTTTATTCGAATCAATGGATAAGTGTGGAGATGCAAAGAGCGAGAGTGATTTCCATGGCAGTATTGACTTCATAAGTGATGGCTAGACCACCGAATCCACCCACTTTGACGGAGTAAAAATCTAAATTGGTGAAAATCAAAGTAGACTCTCTAGATCTAACACTGCTCCTCCATTTCGACAACCTAATGTGCTTAGGAGATTGAGAATATCCATATCCAGTATCTTTAACAACATATATATGAAATAAAGTGCTAAAGGTAGACGATTCGCTTTTGTAGCCAAAATTTTTCCTTTAAATCTAACCGATATTTACCTTGTGACTAAGAGCAGACAATTGTAAGATTTCTACACTAGAGTCACCTTAATCCTACATAATCCCATTCCCAAATCATGAATGTGATTCCCTTCACTTCCTTCTATGCCATCGTGTACATACGGGGTGAGAAAATACTTTGCATCGATGATCTAGTGAATGATACTACCAATGGCTGGGGCTATCAATCTCCATCCCTACATAAGAGACTAAAACAAGTATTTACTCCATTGAAAAAATCCATTATTAGACCCATGAGTAGTGAGATCATGCCCTAGCAATGACATGAAAGGTGGATTTGATTTCTAAAGAATCATAACTACATAAGGAAAGGGAAAACAATGGGAAACCCTAGCCATCACACCGAGCTCGTCATCTTGACACAGTTCCCCTATCAGTATTTAATTTGTTTTTTAATTAATATATACTTATCTCACATTTTAACCAATTTTTTTTATTTAATTCAATGATTGTAAGTTCATAATTAGTGTATTAGTTAGGTAATGTTTTATGTTACAAAATGGGTGGAGTTTATAACTTGCTAAATCTATTTAGTACAAAATAAAAATTTCACAAATATTTTTAGTCAATAAACTTTATAGATACAAATGACCATGACAATACCATAAGTAACAATGACTATGGATTTTCCTTGTAAGAATCATCACCAGTTTTTGTATGTTTGAAAATCACAAGTTTTCGTGATTTTTTTAACCATGATCATTCAATGTAAAACTAAAAATATATCGAATGGCCCTCATGACAATGATAAATACGAACAAAATAAAGATGAAATATAAAAATTAATTTACATATTGATGTTTTCTGATGATAGAATTTTAAATTATATGGTTTTATTTTATGATATGTATTTGTTTGTTGTGCTTTTGTTTGCTTGTGGTTGTTTGTTTGTGTATAATATATTTACACATGTAATATCATATACAATAATTACTTTTAGATGAGTAGAAGTTGCATATTAACTTTTTAATCTTTTTAATCTTATTTTTTCAACATCGTGAATGAATTTGAAATTTTGTAAGCACCAATATTAAATGCACAATATTCTTTATAAGTATTTTTTAATAATATGATTTTTATAATTAGTTACAGGTTGATGTTTAATGATGATAGAATTTTAGATGTTTCTGTTTTTATTTTATGAAATGTATGTGCCTGCTTGTTTATGTTCTTTTTTGTGTAAAATTTTAGAACACAAGGCTTTCATTAGAATATCCCGTATGGAAGGTCATTACGCAAATTGTCTATGGACTTGATACCTTTATGATGATTTTACACACATAAAATAAAATATGCAAGAATTACGGTCCCAATTAATTGAATGTGTATTAAACTATATATGTTGAAATTAGCACTTAGTTTAAAAAAATTTCATTTATTTTTCCAAATGACCATAACATCATGAATGGCTATGGATTTTTTGTAAGTATCACTATTCAATGCATCTTTGAAAAGTATTTTTAATCAATATATAATGATAATTACTTACAAATCCATGTTTTATGATGGTAAAATTTCAGATGTTTGTGTTTTTATTTTATGTAATGTATTGATTTGTTTGTTTTTGTTTGTATGTCTAATAAATTCTTGAAGACAATAAAACTTTTGTTAGAATAACACAATACAAATAATTTATATCATGATTTTAAGAATGCATAGTATCCAATGCAAGAATTACACTTCAAATGAATTGAATTTTTGCATAGCTTATCTATGCTCAGTTTAATAAAAGTTCACTTATTTTGGTAAATGACCATGACATGATGGATGAAAATGTATTTTTTCTTTTAACCACCACTACTCAATGTGTGTATTTTAAAATGACAATTATTTTTAATTAATATATTCTTATAATTAATTACAATTTTATGTTTTGTGATAGAATTTCAAATGTTTGTGATTATAGTTTATTTTGTGTATGTGTTTGTATTTGTACATATATAATCATTTAACCCATACACAAAGATCGTATATAACAATTACACTTTCAACGAATTGAATTTGAGTATCAACTTATTTTATGTGCAAATCTATGTGTGAATTGATATTCAATTTAATAGCATCCCATTTATTTCTACAAATTATCATAACATCTATTAATTAACATATATTTCAAATAAAATAAATAAGTATAATATCACAAATGATTATTATGATAAACTTTTTGCAAGCACAACTACTCAATACATTTAAAAAAATATACCACAAAACATTTATCATAATTTGCAAGAACTTGTGTACTTTAGAAATTAATTAGCTTGAAATTGATGCTTTATAATGATAGCATTTTAAAATGTGTTCTTTATTTTTTAGTATAGGTTTATTTATTGTGTTCTTTATTTCTTTTTTGCGTCATGATTTTATGCAAATGATACTCAAATCTGAGTTCGTATGGTCAAGCTATTTGTGGTCAAAGTTTTTGTCAAACTTAACCAAGTGGCCAAGTTTTACGATGCGAGAAATCCACGGAGACCCTATGCATAGAATTCGTCCATCAGGGCAAGAAAATATGTAGGATGGTTAATTTGTCCAATTACCCTTATTTTCAAAAAAAATTAAAAATGACCATGTTTGTTTAAAAAGAATCTATTAAAAGTGGCAGGTGATCAAAGCCCGCCCACCTGACTGAAGAACATTGTTATGTTTTTAAAAAACCCAAAAAAGGGTCAGCGGGTCACCACCCACACTGAAACCCACCATATAAAAACATATTATATGTATTTGGTGGCCTGAACGCTGGGGGACCTGATGCCACCTTCATAAAGATTACACATGGCACAGTTTGGAGGCGGCGAGGCTTCAAACGGGCTAGCTTGCCTCTTGGATGCCTCCACATTTAAAAATATATGAGGTAGTTCTAATGGACCCAACTGCATGCCATAAAAAAACATGACTACAAAACTGTATATATTATGTGGGGTGTAGTGAAGTTTGAACAGCCAACCACTCTCACCATTAACGATTCTCCCACTGTTAGGCCAAACAATAAAATTTGTTTAATCCACCCATAAACTTACATATAAGCCTGAACTTTCTACTCGGAGGAGCCATGAGAGGACAAAGTGTGTGGAACATTGAATGTGGAGGATCCTAAGATGCTTAATAGATTCCCTTAAGGCCTAGAGGTGCCAATGACTGAATTCAACAAGAGGATAGTCATTTTTTCAAGTTTTCTTACTTGGAGTCCATCCATGCAGACAAAATATTCATTTCAGCAACATAGATGTATATTCCCAGTGACAAAGAATCTTTGGAGAATCTTGTGGAGACTTAAAGATTCCCTTGGAGGCTGATTTTTTACCGAGGCAGAATGTTGTAAACCTTATAGTCATTTGTCACAAAATTTCACAAGGAGCACATTAGTGTGCTCCAACTCTTCATATGAGTAGCAGATTTCTTGACCATCTCCAGGAATGAATCTCTAGGGGAATCTTCAAGATTCCCAAGGGTCCAAAATTTGACGGTGTCAGAATTAGACAAATTTAAATTTCATTTTACACCACTCATCTCTAGGAATTAAATGGTGTATCCCATTTCAGCAGCTAAGGTTTTAATTTTTTGGCAATCTTCAAAAGTGGAGGTATATAATGTAGTCATGTTATGTCTTCCTTCATGATTTTCTAAGATGATGTCTTTATTGTTGAGATCTTTGATTATCAATATGTTGAGGGATACTTTTTTCCACATTATGTGAACTTTTTTTAGCTTCTCATGCTGAAGGAGGACCCATTTGAGTGAGGGTTCTTGTAGGGAGAAAATCTCGTGGAGAGACACACCACTCGGTTTAAATGTATTTTTCCTTGTAATGATAAAGAATGTACTATGTAGTCATGGTCATCTTGTAGCATGAATGAAGTGACCTCCACTCTCTTGACACTGGGCCCAAAGAAGTAACCCACGATGGGTGAACTCCATTATCAATGCATTTTTGCTCATTGATTTGATGGTTGTTTTTATGTTTCATATTCTTTACAATATGAAGAAGTGGTATATCATGCTCTTTTAAATGCAATTCTGCTAGCATCACAGAAGTAAAAGATCTTGGATAATTCTAGAAGCATACTATGGTATATCCTTTGCATTTTATTTTTTTTAATAATTTCACCATCATATTTTACATTGAGTTGAAGAGAATCTATTCAAATTTGTTAAAACTACTTTTACTTACAAGGTATGGTAATCATATGTATATTTTTTGTGTTTTCTTCATAATTAGTTGTTATCATCTTTAGATGCATCCTTTATTTTCTTATTTTAGGTTCTTTTTTATTCTTGATTGGTTTTCCTTAGTAGTCTATCCTCTTTTTTCAAAACAAGAACAAAATCATTTTTTCTCTTGAAATAGAAAAAATGATTACATGCTTAGCCCTTCAGCTATGCCCAATGGGAAATTCAAACAAATATGGATCTAATAAAAAATATGCCTTAGTATGTATTATCTTATGGTACTTTTTTTAATTTTTGGTTGTTTAAAATAGCCAAATTAGTAATTTTTGGTAAAATATGACTAAATTAGTTTTCACGAAAATTTTGCAATACATGAAACGGTTACATATTTAGCACTTTGGCTATGTGTGATGGAAACTTCAAAACTAAGAAAAACTATGAAAAAGAGAGACCTTGGTATGCCTTACTCAATGGTACAAAGTTTTAGTTTTTATTGTGTTTGGAACAACCCCGAGGAGTATGATTATTTAGTAAAATATCCTTTAGTTATTTTCCATGAACTTAGTATCTTTTGGAACTTTGTAGATTGTCAAACATTTTTTGTTAGATTTAACTTTAACATTTGTGTTGGAAATGAATTTTATTTGTAGTTATAGGGATAGATAAGGAAATGTTATCGCTTACTTCTATGAATTTCTTTATTGCAACTGTTGTTTGACTTTGTCATGCATTTTTTTTAGGTTAGGTTTGTTTTTAATCATTAGTTTTGTAATGAGTAGATATATGTGAAGACATTTTTTGGAAAGAGTTAGGGATTTAATTGACAATGATTGACAATGTGAAAGTCAAGATTCAACATTAAAATTTGTTAGAAATAAATTGGAGGATGGATGGGTTTTAATTGGTTAGCCATCCAAAATCATTTCATTCTTTATTTTCTACCTTGTCTTAGAGGTGGGTTACAAGGTTTATTGATATTTTGAGTAGAAAAACTATTATTTTGAGGTGGAGAGTTGATACACCATTGGTAATGTCAAGGAAAATATTTGACATGACGTAATACATTTTACGTAGTGATGTTTAATCATTCTAGCAAGCAACTAGAGGATGGTTGTCTCTCAGGTCATTATAACATCTAAAATTAATCAACTCTTCACTTGGTTTTGTGTTTGAGATAAATTTTCATGAGATCATCAAAGATTTCTCTTTGTTAGAAATCAATGATACGATGATATAATTGTGGGCAATTATAATATTTAGAACAACCTATTCTACTTCTTTTCCTTCATCTTAAAGGGGTTAAGTAGTAAAACAATGTTTAATCTATTTCATTCCCATGTGAGGACACCAATCTTACGTAAGCACCAAATTACAGTAATTGTTGGCTCCAACATGAACCGAGCCTTCAATACACCAAAAAATGGACTTCAAATCAAGCCTAAACTAAATCTTCAAAGGAAAAACTCAATCCTAAACTTGGCCTTCAAACAATAGAGCATATCCTCTGAAACTCATATTTCAAACCACATAACTCATTCCTTTAAACTTGTCTTTAAAAACTAAAATATTGAAAACTAAAATTTGTTAGAAAGCAATTGGAGGATGGATGGGCCTTAATTTATTAACCATCCAAAGCCATTTTATGTTTTATATTCTACCTCATCTTAGAGGTGGTTTACAAATATTTAGTGAGATTTTGAGTAGAAAAACCAAGGTGGAGCTCAGACACCATTGATAATGTCAAGGAAAATATTTAACATGATGGAATACTTTTTTCCTAGTGATGTTTAATATTTCTAGCAAACAACTAGAGGATGGTCATCTCTTAGGTCATTATATAATCTAATATTAATCAACTCTTGACTTCATTTTTTGTTTGAGAGATATTTTCCTGAGATCATCAAAGATTTATCTTTGTTAGAAGAAGTGATAAGATGATAGAATTGAGGCCAATAATAATATTTAGAGAAATCTATTCTACTTCCTTTCTTTCATCTGTAATGGGTTAAGAGGCGAAACAATGTTTAATCTATTTCAATCTCTTGTTAGGACACCAATCCTCTATAAGCACGAAATTACAATAATTGTTGGCTCCAACATGAATTGAGACTCAATACACTGGAACATGGACTTCAAGTCAAGCCCAAACTAGATGTTCAAAGACAAAACTCAACCATGAACTTGGCCTTCAAACAATAGAGCATGTCCTCTGAAACTCAACTTTCAAACCACATAAGTCACTCCCTTAAACTCATCTTTCGAAATAACAATATTCATCCCTAAAAAAAGGAGCTCAAACATTAAAAAAACCTTCCCCAAGATCAATGCAAAAACACCTTCAAAATAATGTTCCAAATACCTTCCATAGAAAACTGCATGAACAAAGATTCACTTCATTTCTTCTTAGTTCATGAGGTATGAATTTCGGACCCACTCCCTGGCTCTCCTAAAACAATAACAAAATAGTTTAGTCGGGTGGTTAGAGATGCTCCTTCTCACATATATTTATGTGTTTTTGGATGTTGGGTTAGGGATATCTTGTTGTAATGTACAATGAATATTAAAACATTCATTTCTCCTAAACCGTGAGGATTTAGATAAAGTTTCATATACTATTGGAAATGTATTGGAATAATATTTCTAACCATATACCTTATGCTACCATTTGATCTAGGTAATTGGATAAAATATGCCTTGAAATATAGGGTGTCCAAATGGGGCCTACTTCTACTTTGGTTGGGTCATATTGAAAAACATTTGATATCTCTTCATTCCTATGGAATTAGAGGGAGTGCCATACAACATTGGTAATGTATCATAATATTTTATTTGACTATTTAAATTCCTCTTTCGCTTGAATAACCCTTGACGTCAATAACAGCCACTTTCAACACTCACGACTTCTAAGCTAAGAAAAAGAAGAATCTTATGTTCTACATGCATTCTGATGTCTGTATGAGTGAGGTATAAGTCTAGTTTGTTGGTGATTGGATTAAAAATACATATTAGATTAAATTTCAAATTTTAGTGGAATAGGACTATCATTGTTCATGTTCCAATATTATTTCTTCCATTTGGATGCTTCCTCTTGATGGGGATTATATTTGTTATAATTCTACACCCCCATTACAAGAAACTTGTCTACCATAACACATAGAACAATATTATTTATCATGATTTGGGCTTGATTCCCTCAATTACAAGTTAAAATACCTTATTTTCACTATGATATGTGATCGGAACTGTCGGCTATCGAAAACTTTCACTACATAGTGCAATCGTTTTTCTCGATTTTACATTTCCACGTTAAGAATTGAAACCATTGAATCATTTTCATATGAAAATTCATTGGGAGGTTTGTTGACCACCATTTTGAAGGTCCCAGTGGTGGAAAGGTTGATGATCGGTGTGGGGTTGACTCTCACGGACCCATTGTTGACTGCATAAACCACTACATATTTTTCTTGGTGCTAACCAATTTTTTTGGAGAATGTAACTTATACATTGTCCCATTGTTATGACTTCTGGTTGTTGTATAACACGTGTGTCATTAAACTGTTTTCATTCATGGTGTATTTTGGGGCCGACCGTTGACCGTCCCGTGCACGCTGAACCCCTCTCGTCCTTGTGTGATGTTACATTTTGTGGTTGATTGAGACAGTAACCATAAAAGCTGGGTAGGGCCTTTCATGGTGACCAAGCAAAAAAATTTGAATCGCTTGGTCATATATCTAATTGGTCATTCGATGGGTGCCATGTGGCTTTGCCTGATTATGCCATATGGTCACCTGCCATTGGATCACAAAGCACAATCACCTGCACACATCACAACCTGTGTCTCTACCTGATTCAAATCTCTTCAGTTACCAAAATTAACCAAAATATTTTATTTCCATGATGTCAGCAGAATTGCATTCAAAAGACTAAATATGTCAAACGACTATAAAATTTTCCACTTGTTGACACCATCTGTTATGAAACCAGCTAACAAAAAGATAGAAAAGATAGATTAACATCTTAGAAATAAGCCTCTTCAAGCAGGCAACCTACTTTACATTACAAAAATGAACAATTCTTAGATGATACAAATGACAAGACCTCCTTACTATATATAGGAGTCTAAGGGTTCATAGTATAATTAGAGCTGACATAATAATAATAATGTAAGGGCACAATAATAACAATAGCAGGCTTTTATGGGGTTAACAATATGGACTACATGGGATATAATAAGGGGGTTGTACTAATAACAATAAGTGTTACACTAGTAGTATAGGGACCTAACATGCCCCTCTCCTTCAAAAAGTGTTGTCCTCATTGCTTGAGTAGTTCTTGATGCTTCTATATAAAATTCTTTTCCTCCCATGTGAAATCTTTAGTGGGTAAGTTCTTCCACTTGATTAGAGACTCTAAAATTGATCGATTTCGTAGCTGTCAGGTTCTTTTTCCTGTGACTGCTCTAGGTTTCAATATGATTTTTCCTTCCTCGTCATGTTTTGGCAATATGGTTTTAACTGGAATCTTCTACAACTTTTAAATGAGTGGCCACACTTCTTTGTCCTTCCATTCATTCCTTGTTTCTTTTATCCAATCTGGTTGGATAATAGAAATTGAGCACAACAATGCTTCCAAATCCTCATCCTTTCTTGAGAGTGCATATGCCACAACATTTTGCTTCCATTTTTTGTAGATGATTTCAAAGTCATAACCCAACATCTTTGTGACACATTTTTGTTACTCTTCAGAGGATAATCTTTGTTCTAAAAGGTATTTAATACTATCATGATCTGTTTTTATCTTGAAGTGTCTTCCAATTAGGTAAGGTTGCCATTTCTTAATTGCGTGTAGTATTGCCAACGTTTCCTTCTCATAAATAGCTTTCTTAAGGGACATTTGTTTGTATGTATGTAACCATAAAAATACCCAATCACCTGCATCAAAACTTGTTTCATTGTGATGTTGATTTTCCTGTTGTTTCATTCGATTCTGCACCAAAGTGGCGTTATCCTTTAAAAGTTGGAGAAGTTGTTGTTGATGGTCAATGTAATCTTTCACTGCTTGAATCTTTTTCTTCTTGATAGTTGCTTCTATATTGAGTGTTTTAGGAGTGGTAATTTCTTCTAGTGCATTACGATATATGGTCAGATTCATTTCTTCATGCTCTATGTGATCTTTTGCTTCTTGAACATTTTTTTTCTTGATATGTCCTTCTATCTTGATAGATTGAGGAGTGGTAACTCCTACCATTGCATTACATGATGTGGTTGCATTCATTTCTTCTTTCTTGATGTGGTCTTTCACTTATTGAACCTTTTTCTTCTTGATATGTCCTTCTATATTAAGATTTTGAGGAGTAGTAATTATTTCCAATGTTTTACAAGATGTGATCGGATTCATTTCTTCTTTCTCTGGGGTTAGTTCCTAGTGTATATACTCTCCTTTTGAATTTTATTGATCCTTTTCTTCCTCCTCCCCACAATCAATTTAAAATAATTTCTTCTTAGCACAGTTATGACCTTTAATGTATTTTTTATCACAATTGTAAGAGAGCCCTTTTTCGTTTTTTTCTTCCAATTGTTGTTGTGTAACCCTTGTAGGTTGTGGAAGGCTAGGAGAAACAAAACATACATCTTTATAGTTGTGAGGGATAGACTTCCTTGTTGTCAATAATTTTTCTTCCCACTTTGTAAAAAATCCCTTTTTCTCTTTTTCCTTCCAATTGTTGTGGTGTTGCTCTAAAGAAGGTGTTGGTATTTGTATCCTCATAATGTGCTATAATTTCCTCTGTGAAAATTGACCATGTAACAAGTGGTTTAGGAGAACAAAGCCCTTTATGCCATAAAAATTGATCTTTTTCTAAATATGAAGACGCAATACATACCTTTTGTAATATTGGTACACCATGTAGATCAAAATATTTCTCCATCTATAGTATCCAATTTACCAGATCCTTTCCATCAAACTTCCTCATCTTGATTTTTCTTTATTTTAGGAGCCCGATCTTGAAATGACTGTAACTCTCTAATTTCAGATCTCCAAGTTCTGAAATTTCTTCTTGCGGTATCCCTCTGAGTTCTCTTTCTAACCCCGCAAGTCTGACTAGAATTTGAATATCCAAGAAAGAGTTATGTCAAAATCTCCCACGGTGACCAGATTATAGACTAGTTCAATAGAGCGAGCTTGTATGACCTGCCATGTCTCACTGTTTCGACCTTAGTACCTGAAATTGATATAAAGAAAACTACAGGAAGCCCTATTTCCAGAACTTCTTAGACAATTTCAATCTGATGCTCAGAACAAACTTTATGAAAATTTTCCCCTGATCACTTGTTTGGAATGTAACTCGGGACTCTACAAAAACCTTAACTTCCTCGACTTATATCTCGTAAAATAAAGTGAGACAATATTTGAAATTTAGACACGTGATTTAGGGAAATTTATTCTCAAATCAATCTTTTTTGGAGATTATGTAACATCGTAGAAAATAAGTTATAGCAAAAATTCCATGTTGACCTATTTTGGAGTAGAAAAACCCTATAATCCAAAGTTTTGATACCAAATGTTATGAAACCAATGCACAAAAAGATAGAAAAGATAGATGAACACCTTATAAATAAACCTCTTCTTGGGGGCAACCTCCTTTACATTACACAAATGAACAATTCTTAGATGACACAAATGACAAGACCTCCCTTCTATATATAGGAGTCTAGGGGGTCCTAATATAATTAGAGCCAAGGTAACAATAATAATGTAAGGGTATAATAATAACAATAGTGGGATTTTATGGGGCACAATAATAGCAATATGGAGACTACATGAGCAGAACAATATAATAAGGGGGTTGTACTAATAAAGATAATGGATTGCACTAGTAGCATAGGGACATAACACCATCAAATTTTGGACCCTTGGCCATCCTGAAGATTCCCTCAATGGTTTCTTCCCGAAGATGGCCGAAAAATATGTTTCTCGGATGCACATTCAAAGCATGCTATTCTGTTCACTCTGAAATTATATGAAAAATGACTAGAAAGTGGGCATGATTCTAACATTTTCAAAAAACATTGCCATGGGAATCTTTTAGATTCCACAAGATTATCCAAAGATTCCTTGATGCTAGACACCTGAATTTTTGCTGCTTAGATGGATATTATGATTTTGCAATTCGATTCCTGGTGATAAAATGTGAAAAAAATTCTATAATCTTGTCACATTCTCAAAATAGCCTCTTTGGCCCTCTAAGGGAATCTTTTTGGCATTAATTGCTTCCTCTACTTTGGGTTCCACACCCATATTTGCTCATGGTTCCACTATGTTCATGGTTTTGTTGCTTAGCATTCTGCACTCTGCCTCTGCTCTGATCCATCACATTTCCCCCATTGAATTGAAAGGTCGAGTTTATATATTTGTTTTGAGGGCAGAGTTACCAACAAGCATCATTGGTAAGTTGGTTAAGGTGATAAGAATAGAGGCGGGGAGCTCAGGGGTTCCATCCCCGTCGACACCCCACCTTGGCGAGTATTCATTATATTGAAATATTGATGGTTTAATATTGTTGATTGCCTTGTTTTAGGGAGCCCGAGAGGTAGATCGGCAAGGTTCGATCCCCATCGCTCTCATAGTGCTCGATACTTGGCATCATTTGGTTAGTGGGGGCAGGTTTGGCGGTGGAGGCCCAGCCACCACTACTTTTGAATATATATATATTGTTTAGAACTTTCACCAAGGGTGGCATTGTTTGACCCCCTGCCACCCCATACTTAATAAATTTTGGTACGATATGAGCGGTGGGGTGGCTGGGTCTAGAAGGCCCACATGCTGACCCCTGCCCCCCAATTTTTTCAATAATTTTTTTTAAAATAAAATTGGATCTTTTTAACTTTGTTGAGAATAAGGGGTTTTGGGAAAATTAACCATTTGATAAATTCATTGATTCTCAATGGTCATATTCCGTGCATTGAGCTCCTATTAATTTGTTGCCTCCTTACACCTACTACGTGGCCAAGATTGTCCTCAACAATGACCGTGAATATTTTGAGCTTATGAACTAAGATTTGAGTGACATTCGCACTATTGGAATCAAGGTGATTAACACTATAATCTAGTCCTTATGTCACTCCAATATGACAACTTTGATTTTTGAGCTATTCATAGCCACTTTTGAATTCTGAATGTATCTGGAGCAACCTAGATCATTCCTCCCACCTGAGGAGATTTGTTTCCTCGAAAAGCATGAACATAATCTACAACCATTGTGTTACATTATATGCACCACAAGTGTCCTAATAGGTTAGCATTCCTTCTGCTTCACCATTTTCCTTTGAAGCCATAAGTGATGAATCGACACCTGCATCCTCTGCAAACAGCATTATGTCTTTGCAAATTACATGCTCAATTACATGACCAACAATGACCCAAGCATCCCCATACTTTCCAAGAGTCTACAAGACACACTCTTTGGTCAAATTCACATCAGAATAGAAATCAGTCCCCAACCATCATCAAAAGGCAAAAAATTCATCGTCGCTTTAATATGTGACAGAAATCACAATCATTTTTCAATTTAAATTGAAA